>CAJNDV010031846.1:11901-45299 GCA_905221635.1 Symbiodinium sp. CCMP2456 | reverse complement strand
AGGGTTTAGGGTTTAGGGTTTAGGCTCGAATGTTTTCCCCGGTGCAGCATTTGGGACTCAGACTTTGAGGGTTGAGGGTTTAGAGGTTTAGGGGTTTAGGGGTTTAGGGTCTAGGGGTTTAGGCTTTAGGGGTTTAGGGTTTAGGCTTTAGGGGTTTAGGGTTTAGGGTTTAGGGTTTAGGGGTTAGGGTTTAGGGTTGGGTTTTTGGCTTTGGGGCTTCAGGTTTTAATTAGGATTCGGCTGGGGGGCTTTCGAGTTTGGGCTTTCGGAGTGCCCTTTCACGAGCCGGCGGCCCCTAGACGACGGATCCATAAAGACATCACGAAATAATCAGAAGTAAGGCAAACCCTAAACCCTAAACCCTAAACCCCAAACCCTAAACCCTAAACCCCAAACCCTAAACCCTAAACCCCAAACCCCAAACCCTAAACCCTAAAGAAGGCATCGCTCTTCAGTCAGGCGACCGCTCCAGATCTCCATCGCTGGCCGCCGGCGCAGGTGGCTCAGGCTCCATGGCGCGCAGGAGAACGTGGCTCAGGATTGAAGGTTCAGGGGCTTTTTACTTAAAGGATCATGGGACGAAGTAAATAGGTAAGTAGGGCGAAAAAAAAGGGTAACTATGTAGGGATCTGGGTGAAGGGTCGAAGGCTTTGGGTTTCGCGCTTCGGTTTGGAAGGCTTCGAACGGCTGTGCGGAGTTTTTAAATTTGGGTGCAAGCAGCTGCCGGCCCCCGAAGACGCGACTACGGCCTCTACTCCTCGCCATGATTCACGCATCGCTCTGCCAAGATATCCTCGAAGGCAAGACTTCTTAATTCACCATGAGCTCCCGGGGCAGTATAAGTTTCAGGAGTAACACGCAATCCCTCTAAACCCTGCTTACCGGAGATCCTCCATCTCCTTATAAGCCCTAAACCCTAAACCCTAAACCTCAAACCGTGGAGGCACCATCGAGCTTTCGAAGCCCCAAGTTCGGCCTGTGGCTTCAAGAAGCCTTGCCGCGCCTCTAACTCTCCGGACCCGAAGCCCCCAAACCGACCTCTGACACAAGCTTGATACAAGCCCATACCCCAACATGTTCATGTCTGCTCATCTATGCCGAGGCGTAAAGGAGTATGTGTATGTGTGTGTAATGTATATATAATATATATATATATATGTATATATATAAGGGCTCAGATCGCCGGACAGCCGGAACACTGCTCGCCCCAGGCAAAAAATTTTGCCGTAGAAGATTTCGACGCCATAAAGCCTTGCTCTCCTTCCTGGCACAGGAAGGAACGCCAATACCGCTCTCGAGCGCGTCGCTCATATCGAGCTGGGCGCGTCTTGTCAGGACTGCAGAAGCGAAGACTCTTCAACCACCACGGTTCTGGACGTATGGGAAAGCAAGGATGGCGAGGAAATTCATACTCCGGTCAAAGTGGACAACAGTATGGATACAAATACTGGCGTGGAGCCTGGCCGCGGAGTCCAGAAGCTCACCAGTCCTACCAGGCCTACGATCGGAGGACTCAGCAAGACTGGGGACTGGCTTCGGAGCCGGTGAGCACAGATGGCCCTCCTTCAGTGGTCAATCTTATTCAGTCTGCTTTGAACCACACCCGCAAGTCAGAGCAAAGAGTAACCACAGTGGCCCGCAACAAGAAGGAGCGATCTGCGCTTTGGGACAAGTACCACGAAGAGATGAAAACGGCATATGCCAGGGAGCATGCCAGGTACTTGAAGGACATGGAGAGGCTGGAGCAGGACTTGGAGAAAGCCTTGATCGAACAGGAAGTGTCGAGGAGAGCTCTCTTGGACGTACATGCCAATGGTGCACCCACCATTGTCAAGGAGGAGAACACCAAGGTGGACCGCATCTTCGAGGCATGGCGAAAAGAAGAGCACGACGACGCCCAGGAGATCCTACACAGGGCGCTCACAGCCAGCTCGGCCCAAGTACATGCACAGCGTCAGGCTGGACAAGGAGTCGGAACACCGACCTTCGGAGGTGCCCTGTCAAGGGCTGGTCCTCCGGGTCTGGGTCGGACACAGGATGTGGAGATGAAGACGGACCCACCCGGCGATTGGGCACACATGCCGCAGATGTCTACACGAGTGCCGCCGCCTGCAGTGGCGGCAGCCGAGGCGGACTATTCCGGGCAAGGAAGTTCGGACTCCCAAGGTCCATATCAAGCCTCGCCTGGCAGCATGTATGCCAAGATGAAGCCAATATCTCCGAGCGCACGAGCAAACCCCTACGAGGGTCTGGGGGAACATGTAGAGACCTCCAATGCCCACGCGGCCGACGAGCTTGCACAGCGCTTGGCGGTGAAGAGAGCTATGGAGCCATTTGGTGGAACACAAACGGAAAAGGTGGGGCAGTTGCAGCAGATCAATCCTGCCAAGGTTCCCGTTCCCACCTTCATCGACGACGACGACCTCCAGAAGGAACAGGTGGAACCTGTTGTGACAAACAAGGGAGGACACGATGGCGAGCCCACCTGAGTTATGCAACAGCAGTGCTGAGCCATCGGTTGACTTGGCAACTTTCCCTGCAGGTGCTGGGGGGACTGAACGCAGTTGAGACTCCTGGGGTTGGGTCTCCTGCTGTTCTTCTTTCCCTCGGTCGACCTTCTGGGAAGTTTGCCGATGAAACTGAGATTTGTGGTGCATTCAGGCTGTACAGCGCGGGTCATCATGTACAGCCATTTCAGCTCCCTTTTCTATGTGTACATAGCTCCGCAGGAGTGTCCGTACCCTTGTTACCATTTCCTTTTGTCGCTGCTGGGGAATTGCCAGAAGGTGACTGGACTTGTCACTTCTCTGACGGTTCTTGTCAGTTCTCATCATCGCGAAGCGTACGGAGTCACTGGGATTGTGATTTCCATAGGCTTCCTTCGCCTGAATGCCAGTCCTTATCTGCCGTCTTCCAACGCGGCGTGGGATCTTCCCATGTTGGTCCTCCATCCCACATCCTTCATGGACATTGCAGTTCTGTGCAGGTCGCTCTCACTTTGCGGTCTCAGTTTTGGTGCCTCCCTGTCCCTTTACCTGTAAGGCGCTATACCTCAGTTTCTACGTGTCCCGACACCTACACGCCACCCGGATGTGTACATTTTGGTACTTTCCCGGATTTTGCAAGCAGGGGATGCAGTTTTGTAAATAGGGTTGATTGTGTGAGAGCGCGAAAGAACCGAATCGGTCGCTCTGGGTCGGTCGCCTCAACATCACCCTTTTTCTGTTCACAAGGTGTGCTCACAGAAGAGCATAATGGTAGCCGCTTGACTTTCAAGGCTACAGTGCAATGGGGCTGGGCCCCCAGCTACGCATCTGATGCTATGGCGCCCAAGAGAGGAATCGGTGGCTCAGGGTCCTCCGCCATAGGTGACGATTTCGACTTTCTATGGGGTCTCATTCAAATTGTCCGAGGGGTCTCAGTTGCATTTGGAGCCGTTGTCACGGTGTCCCTTTGGCGTGTTGTTCTCTCGGCTCTTCCTGGTCGATCGCCTCTTACCAAGCTCCTCAGCATACCGACGGCCTCTGTACCCGTTGGTGTGGTGCTACCACTTGGTTACATTGCCTCTCCGACTCGAGCAACTGGTGATAAACACGATGGGAGTCAGAGGCAGAAATTTCGCCATACATTCCAGAGGAGACCTGGCCTTTGTTTCGGTCATGGTCTCCGTCTGCTACTTGGCCTTTATGCCATACCATTTCAGGTCTGGGCTATGCCAGAGGGTTATGCAGACGCGCTTCAACAGGTTGAAAGAGCTGCTAATCTTGTGCCTTCCACTCTGCCCGACAGCCCCCATGTGGGATTAACGGTATCTGGACTTCCTGGACCGGCAGATAATAGGGAACATGACGGTAGTCCTCATAGTCACATACGTGACCTCGTTGCTGAAGTTCAGAGAGAGGCCCTGCTTGAAGCCGAGGCAGCTTGTGCAAACGACACAGAAGGACCAACCACCATACAGCCACCCACCTGCCCTCCACAGCCCAGCCAAGGTGTTCAAGGTGCAATTCAGGTGCCGTGTATAGGTGCTGCGATCATGGCACCGCACTATCAGACAAGTTTTGTCACGTTGGAAGTGCCTGATAAAGTTGGGGTTAAGGATCTGCTAGGATGTATCAAGCAGACTGCAGCCCGGCTTCCCTTCGATCTGCTCGACGGTGCGGTCGTTGTTAACCCCTCTCCCTACCATGGCATCCTGACCTACCTTGCCTACACCAGCGCGCTTGATGGCCAAGACCACGCAACAGTTGTCATAAACCTCAAGCCAGCAGGTGGCCCTGTATTCGCGACAGTGCTCCCTTCTGCTTTGCGCTTTTCCGAATGGGTTTCCTTCGCCATGCCGATGCTTCCAGTTGGCAGCTTTAACGTTAATCTCTATGTAGGACTCTCCAGCATTCCCCATGACATAGAGGAGGACCTTGTGCTAGTCCATGGGACGGTTTTGACAGTCAGCGATGAGCGCCAAAGCTACCAACCAGGGCCAACACAACATGCCCTGCTTGCCGCTCCTCACCAGTGGAAGAGTCACACTGACAGAGAAGAGCCAGGAGTAGCAGGGGTTTGCCTTCTATACGGTGAAAAGCGATGGTTCCTCGCAGTCTCAGCCCTAGAGGTTGAACAAGTTCATGCTGCTGCAGCTACCACAGTTGGCTGCCGCGTTCAAGACACAGACTTCGCTTTTGCCAACGGGCCAGGCATCTCCGACTTGTGCATGCATGGCCAGCGCTGCCATGGCATAGCACTACTAGTTGATAAATCCTCGAGAAGCGATAGTAGCCGGAGCAAACCTGGACGGACCGTGTGCGTCTTCTTAGACTTCCGTCCCTTAGGCGTCCGGCCCTTTGGATGGTGCCAAGCCGATGGCAATCTTCATCTACCGACAGTCTTAAGAGCGCATGACAAAGAGCTGCCCCCAGGAATAGAGATAGAGGTTGTCGGCAAAGAGACCAAAGGCTACTATGTTGAAGTCTCTCCAGGTGAAGTTGTCGTTTTCAGGGCTGTGCCAGATAGCGATTTTAGTGCACCATCCGGGGAAACCAGCTCGGATGAACCGAGGCAGGAGGACGAGGAATCAGAGGCATCGGCTGCTGCCGCAGTATACCCTGACCAGGACGACTCCGGGGACAGTGGTGTCTCACTTCGGAGCCGTTCTCCCCGCGGCGATCCTCTTGCCCACAACTCCCCCCATCACTTGCTGGAGTCTCACAGTCCGTCCAACTTAGCGGCTGCCAGAACGCCGCAGCGTCCCCTTGCGGGCCGTTCAATGCTTGACGCCGCAGATGCAGCAACGCATGTTAGGACTCTGAGAGACCAAGCACCTGTGACTACCTATGGCCATCTTCAAGCGCTCTCGGCTGGGTGCATGTCAGCCACAGATCGGGCCTTTTCCCCTTGCACCTTTCAGGTCTACATTCCGGGATATCAGGTAATCACCGTGTCTCCTGTTATCGGTCTCCCTTGCACCGAGGCGGACGCAGTTCGAGACGTTGATAGAGCCCTACATGGTCGACTCCCCCCATTCTTTGACAGTCTGCTCCCCACAAAGCCACAGCTTGGTAGAGACTTTGGCTCACTCGTCCTTGTACCCACGTGGCATGCACCCACTGGAAGACACACTGTAGTATATGACCTAAGAGCCCTTGGGGGTCCCGTATTTTCCAAGGTTGTGCCTAGTCCGGTCACCTTCTGGGAGTGCCAGCAGGAGGCTGCAAGGTTTACTGATTTAAGGTGGTGCCTCTTCGTTGCGGGATCTTACAACCCCCACGCTGTAGGGGAGAGCTTCTATGTAGATAACGGGTGGGTCCTCCAATTTCAGCTTGAAGGCCACCAACCACAGTGGTTTGATCATCTTGCGATCCGACTGAATCAACAGGTTCCATGGTTGAGTGACCCGGTTCTACCGGAACGCCAACATGGTAATAGGCTGTTCGCATTAAATAGGGACCAGCATCGCCTTTTTGATCTTGAGGCCACGGACGCCACTGAGCTTGTTCGCACCATAGCTGACCTTGTTGAGCGCCTCCCCCAACAGGTCACATTTGTTAGGCCTCTTGGCCTGCATCTAGGAGACTACTGCCACTCAGGTCGGGATTGCAAAGGGGTGCTTGCTGTTGTACCTTTATCACCCGTGCCTGACAGACAATGTCGTCTCCTCTTTTTAGATGGTCGGCCTGCTAATGCTGGTATATCCTCGATATACACAGAGGATGTCGATGACCCTCTTGGGTACGCAGACTGGTTAGGTCTAAGGCCACCGCCATTGCACCATGTTGTTTACACCAGGTGTGCCCCTGCAGTTGGTGACAAGTCTCCGCAAGGGACAGTCCTCATTTTTGGTTATAGGCTTAATTCCGCCCTCATACAAGACGTCACCCCGCCAACGTCCATAGAACTAGAGGGCCAAGAAGACACCGATGGTGACAACGAAGAAAGCCACGAGCAAGACGAGCGGCCGTCCGCACCTCACATCATCTCCGGTGCCACTGGAGATGCTGTTTCGTCTGCACATGCAGGGGGTAACAACTCAGACACTGAGGGCGGCCCTAGGGGATGCGCAGGCACAACGAAGCACCGCAGGGCTTCTCTGCCCCCTGGGCATGTTGCGAACTTCGCAACAGATGCACAAAATCGAAAGGCAGTCCTCCAACTCGCGGTCTTATTATGTCCTGGCTCAGCCTTTGTTCAGGCTGTGCGGGCTGACTCTAGCGCCACTGGTGGGGCCGACAGGCCCTATTCGGACCTCGCACTAGGAGCATGGGCACTGCTCATTGCCACCGGTACCCTTTTTCGGTTTGTCTGGGATGCTCTTCGTCTTGGACTCCCCACAATAATCACTGTTTGGAGTGCAGTATGGTTCAGTTGGTTTCCTGTAGTCCAAGCTGCCATAACCAATAAATTGCTGCAAGAGCCAGTTGGACCAACTAGTGGGGCTAATAGGCACCTAACCCACCTGCGTGCCGTGGTCCTGCAGCTAGGGGGAAGGTGGCTTAGAGATGAAGTACCAGGATTCATAGCAGTTGAGGACGGGACTGATGTTGCCGGTGATGAATCTGACTCCTCCTCTAACGATGAGACAGTCCAGTGGGTTCCTTGTGTTATCCTCAAGGACAGCTATGTTTCTGAGAAGGTCACTGTAGCGCTCCAGCTGCCTGCAACGATCACTGAACTAAGTTATGCTGTTCAGGCCGCAAGAGACCCAACACATAGATGGAGGTATCCTGTTCTGATCCCGGTACTGCCCCAGCCCTCCGAGCAGCACGCTACTTTCATCTCTGGACCGAGCTGGGCTGGTGAAAACCAGGGACAATGCTTCAGCACTGCACCACTTGACGGTAGGTGTTTCGCTGCCAGTGCTCCTGATTATATTACTAAACAGGAACTGATCGCTATAGCCAACTTCCGCGGGCTTGACGAGTCAGAGATAGAGGTCTTTACAGGTGTTGATGCAGCACCCGTTCCTGACGGGCTTCCCATCCACCTTTTCCCCGCAGGACTAGTGTGCTTTCTGCCCAAGGGAGCAACCCGCCCTCACTTTGAGACGCTTGGGCAACGCCTACTCAGCACCAGATCTTGGCTACGGTCCAACGACCGTGAGGCTGCCCCAGGCCCAGACGCCTACTGTGTAGTCCGGAAGCAAAGGTCATGCCTTCACTTTGCAGACGCACACCGTCCAACGCAGTATAGGAAGGATATTGCTACTACCGTTGGGGCAGATCCCCACGACCTCAGTATTCAGGCAGCCTGCCCCCGTGCTGATGACGTAGTGCAGCAAGGTCACCATTGCCGCACAGTGTTAGCAGTTGATGTTGCCCATACCAGCCATAGACTTGCTTGGTGCAGCTGTCTGCTTGACTGCCGACCCATCAAAGAGGGCTGGAAGGCCTTACGTGCTTTTGATGGGCAACTTGACTTAAGATCTGTCATACATAGTCTAGGCAACAGGGCTCCTAGAGGCTGGTCACCTGTTATCAGCCATGGGGCTGACGAGGGAGCATGGGTTAAGGCTAGACCAGGTCAAGTCTTTATAGTAGAATATGCCCCAGGCACTGGGCAGGATGGCCCTGCCTCCCTTCACAGTGATGGTCCCGCCAACGCAGGTGCCTCAGACCAGCAACACGCCAATAATATTCCTGGTCTACCTGCAGCAGCTGCTCCTGAAGCAACACCAGTGCACGACGGTAGCAGTACCACCAGCCATAGGAGAGCTGCTAGCCTTACTACCCTAGTCCCGTTCCTGATATTTGCACAGGAGTACGCCACTGAAATTGTTATTCCTTCCATTCGGCTACCAGCAAGAATCAATGAAGCCATCACGACTGTCACACAGATTCGTGCGCCTGATGCCCAGCGCAGGAGTCCCAGGGTGATCCCGGTTTTCCCACAGCCACGTCCGCGACAAATCTGTGTCCTTGCACTTCCAAGATGGCCCAGTGTTGGTGTCGCTGTACTTCTGGACAGGCATGTTGCCCCGCCTCGCATCTTCTCAGTCATTGTTCCGCACGTACTTAGTCGCACAGCCATCCTCTCTCTTGTCGGACTCGAGGAAGACGCTGAGTGTGCCGTCTTCTGTAAAGATGTACCATGGCAGGTGCCAGATGGGGCGAACGTATACCCTGAGGAAGGGGATCTCATCTCCATACATGAAGATGGAGAAAGGCAACAGCGCCTTCCTGATGCTGGCGAGATGCTTGTCGAGCAACAGGAATGGGAACTCGCTCCGTACCTCACAGAGGAAATAGGACATCAAGCTTGGGTTCTATCGGATGGAGAGCAGGCCGCTGTCCACATCGAACGGGATGCCTTTGCTGTGCATAGTGCGTCGACAGCTGCTGCACTCGGACTCCCTCCTGGCCAATTTACGCTCGTGCACTCTGCGCCAGCCATCCTTGACCACTCTAGGAACGGTATAGGGTCTCTCGGAGTCATGATTGCATGTCAGCTTGACGACTACCCTCATAGTAGTGCAAAAATCCCCTACGTCCTTGACTTGCGTCCCTTGCATCTCTACATAACGTGGGCGTATGCAGCCGATGGACAGCTTGATGTAGCGCAGCTTGCCAGGAGGCTATACACTAGGTGTCCAAGAGGCCATCATGTTCGACTGTTTGGGGGACGTACTACTGGAGACCAAGCCAATCACAGTCGACGGGTAGAAGCCGGTGATGTGATCGTTGCTGAATTCCATCCTAACTTTAATCAGGAGGTCACTACTGAGTTGCACCCGTCTTCCTTTGCATATAGCCAGGCTGACGATGGCGACGATAGTGCCGAAGATCGCAGTAGTAATGCTACTGTGAGTCTGCCAGGGTCATCTTCCGGGGACGCTGGAACAGGTGGCACAAGCAGGGCGCGAGATCGAGGAAATCCTCGACAACATAGTGGGCGCCATGAAGGTGTTGGTGTCGCTGATGCCGACCCTGCCTGGCATTCTCCAGCCCACGTGACCAGTCAGCACCGGCAGGTCGAAACAAGCGATCCATGCGCTGCCAGTCGAGTTGCAATGTGGTTCCTATGTATCCCACAGCACGCCATCCAAGATGGCAGCATAGGAGTCACCTCTTTCCTCCTGTCAGCAATCGCCATAGGATGGCCTGTCTATCTTGCCCACACACTGTGCTGGTCTGTCATTAACAGGCGAACGCTTATGCTTTTTGCCCTCCTGTATCTACACATTGTGCCCAATGAGGCCGTCCAACTGCAGGCAACCGAGCTAGCGCGAGACGGCAGGTTAGAGGATCGGCAAAGAGAAGATCTGACAGCTACTGCTCTTGCTGCCTACCGACCCTTGCCCACTCCATGCAGGGCAGCTGCTGATCTCCCATACGGCCGCCTGCCAAAAGTTGCTGTAGATCCTCCCGAGCCATCACATGGCATTCTTGAACTTTACGCCCTTAATGATGGGCCAACCTTGCTTGAGCAGGCCACGCAGGCACAGGAAGGTAAACCCTTTTGGGAGGCTGCCACTTTGCTGGAAACCTTAGTGCAGTATTATGGGGCCGGGGGTCCAGCTTTACACCGAGGTGCTAGGGCTACGGCCCAGCAGGAAGGTACACCATGTGTACGACCCCTAAACCCCATAAGACACCTCTCCAAGGCCATTAGCCTGCAGTCGTCCCTGCCAAGATGCCCTGCCTATGACCTATCACAGGTTAACATGTGTTTGGGACGAACACTTGATGATGTCATAAGCATCTTTCGCACCAAATGGGAGCTGCCCAATGAGTTTCCGCATGGAATTGTACTCCACCCTTCTTCTGCTGCTGCCATTCGCAGCCATCTCGACGAAGAGCCGAGTAATGATCGCATAGAGCGCTTTGACGTTTTCACAGACGGCTCCTATAATGGACACCTTAGTAGCTGGTCCTTCGTCATCCTTGCCACATGGCCACAGGGTTCTAGGATCTTCGGTTATGCCAAGGGAGAGGTCCAACTCAGCGGAGAGCCTCTCTACATCGGAGCCACAGAGCACTCCGCCATCAATGGTGAAAAATCTGCGATGTTTTGGGCACATGCGTGGCTCCTTCAAAAGCCAATAGCCACTCCTGCTTATGTTTGGGGAGACTGTCTTGCTGCGCTCGGTCAAACGAGTGGTGACTGCCAGCTCGGTTTTGAGGACACCATAGCACAGGCTTGTAGATCTGTAGCCGCTGCTGCTGAGTCTGCCGGCCAAATTTCTCTTGCCCAATATGGACATGTCAGAGCGCATGCGGGCCACCCAATGAATGAGGTTGCTGATGTCCTTGCGAAGGACCGAACGATCTCGCCAACTGCTATACCAACTGGTATAGCATCACTCGTTCAATGGATCAAAAAAGGCGACATTGCCTGGCTATGGCTCCTTGTTGAGTCTGTTCTACGACCCCACAGCTGGCCTACCTTCCAAGGTACTGACCTCATTGATCCGGGCTCCGCAAAGATACCTGATCCTTCTAGATTACAAAGCGGAGTCGTTAGACGGCCAGCTGCACGGAAAGCAGGCCCTGACGCTGTTAGTGCAGATGTCCTCTTCGCGCCCAAGATAGTCTCCATAAATGTGCAGACGTTGGAGGAGGATGCTGCTGCGGGCCTGCTAGGACGTGTCCCTTTCGTAAGAGAGCAGCTTGAAGCTCTCTCTGTTTGTATTATCGGGTTGCAGGAGACCAGAGCCAAGCGATCTGAGACCATACTTTCTGCGACGCACATCAGGTACTTATCTCAGCAGGATGGTACCGGGCATCATGGCGTTGAACTATGGTTGTCAAGAACTGTGCCATTTGCATGGAAAGGCCACACACCTTGGTTCTTCGGCCCCGAGGACATCAGAGTCCTATTTGCATGTCCACGTTCCCTAATTGTTAGGTTTACTCGGGGTTCTCTCAGGTTTGTGATCTCCGTGATCCATGCACCGACTGCCGCCGATCCCCATCGCAGCTCGTGGTGGAAGCAGTTCCATGACCGTATCATAGCTACCGCCAGAGGAGATCCCACTGTCCTAATCGGTGATTTCAATGCCAGGTTGCAATTTCCTGTGCCTACCTGCTTGGCAATGCTATGGGATCCAGGTCCAACGAGACTTACGACCGCTTCAGTCTTCCCCGCCCTGAGGTTGGGCAGGAGTACTGCCTGCAGGCACTCATCGAGTGTAGTAGTGGCAGCAAAGCGGAGGTTCTCGATAAGCTTGGAAGGGGAAGGGGCCTGGAGGAGGACTGAGAGGTCGTCCATCCAAGTTACGTCTACTGGATGACAGCCTGTCGTGGCTTCAGAAGCCCCAGGGGCTCCACAGAGCCACCTAGGGCTCCATGGCAGGTCTATCAGAATGCCGGCGTCTCGAAAACGACATCTGATCCTGTTGGAAATTTCGGCGAATAAAAACGTGAACACAAGGTCTGCAAGATTGTCACCTGGACGCGTTCCACCCCGCACATGAGCAAAGCCGTTGGTAGCACCGAAAGTAAACCACGCATCTTCACCAACTTCCTGCATGAAGCGCGAAGTCCAGTGAGAAGCTCCGGCGTCTTGTATCAACGATCTCTGCCTTACATAGTCATAGAGGCGGGGTATGGCCTCGGGCTCAAGGCCGAGCTCACGTACTAGGCCAGCAACGTGATGGTCATTCAGCGAACCACCATGTATTAACGGGCGTACTACCCTGTGGAACGCTTCTCGCAGGTCAACAAACAAGACGGCACATGAGCATTTCTGCCTCAAGCTTGCGTGCTGAAAAGTCCGGACTGCTTGCGTGGCAACTTGGACAGGTTGACCGCGACGACCCCCTATTTGTAAGGGCGTGCACGCAGTGTCAAGGAACGGTGAGCATTTGCTGCGGAGGGTGCCATGGATGGCTTTTCCAACTGAACTGCTCACTAATATGGCCCGGTAACTTGCGCAATCAGCCTGTCGACCTTTGCCTTTCCATATCGCGTGAAGGGTACCTCCTTTCCATGCAATTGGTTCCTGCATACGGAAAGCTGCCTTGAGGAAGACCTTATAGATGGCCTTGGAGATTGCAGAAGCCTTGAGGTGAAGCAAGTCTGCAGGAACACCATCATTCCCTATGGCTTTACCACATTGCGACGCCCGTAGGCAGCGTTCAATGTCGAGGAGGCTAGGGACGTCATCCCATCTGAGCTGGAGGCAGTCGACATCAAGTTGCGCTTGTCGCTCAAGACATGCCTGGATCTGCTGGCCTGCCTCAGTAAGATAGCCATCCTCTATGGAACTGAAGTGCCGGATCCAACGCTGATCGGCCTGGGCTGCATCCTGTGCGACAGTCCCATCCTCAAGTTCAATGAGGGGCAATGCTACAGACCCCCTAGACTTGTTTCGGGGAGGACCAAGCAAGGGGCGTAACTTCTGCACTATGTCCTTGGTAGTGGATTGACTGGCAGACTGCGCGATATGTGACAGGTAACTCCGCCTGTCTCCACGGATGCTCTTTTTTAAGTCAGGTTGTAATGCTTTCAAGTCTGCGACACTACGTTGTAGGGCAGCGAGGGAACAGAGTGTTCGCGCGACACTCCGATAGCACCAGCTGGTTAGGCTGGAACCTTCGCTCCACTTGGCGAAGGCTGCCCTAAGATCAGTGTTGGCACACCCCTTACTGGACCAGACAACCTTTTTTCGCAAATACACCCTTTGCTGCCGCAAGTCCCACGTGGTTTGACTGAAGTATGAGCACTTTCGTGGCCGCTTCTTGACGGGGAACTGCGCCTCTAAGGACCCACTTAAATGCTCGGCAAGGGCTGCATAGTGAGTGTGTGCGTCGATGCGCCAAGGTTGTTCAGGAATGTTGGAACAAATGTTGTCCAACAACGGGGCGGCTTTGGGATCTTGCATACTACTTGTGTCGATCCGGACTGGCCTATTGGTTCCCCGGTTCAGTAGTCGGAGCCAGGCACGTATCTCAAGGGTGACACCAAAATGGTCCACCCCTTTGTGGCCAAAGTCAATGTCATACATGACATACGAACCCTTATTAGCTACCTGCCAACTAGAGGGTACCATTACAAAGTCTATTCGGGACGTGGCCCCATGCCCTGGGGAAGCCCACGTATAAGACTCACCGTGGTGAATGTCTGGATAGGTTGACGGTACCCATATGTCAAGTCCATCAAGGAGGGAGAGCAGATGTTCAGGAGGTGAGGGACCACCCTCCCAGACAAGTTCCCCAACACGGTTATTTGCAGGTTCCGAGCCATCGATTCACCTCGATTCTAGCCTCTGGCCTGGAGCGCGCCTGAGACTCGCTGCTTCCTATAAGCACCTTGGTGGCGTGATACAAGCAGGTGGAGGTTTGAAGCGAGAGCTTAGGGCCAGAATAGGATCTGCTTGGCAGGCTTTCAATAAGCATAAGAAACTCGTTTTTGGTTCACCGATAGTTGCCTTTCATGAAAAGGCAGTGCTCTTCACTTCACTAGTTGAATCTACTCTCTACTACGGAAGTGGGACATGGCCCATTGTTGGTGAAAAAGAGACAGTTAAAATACAGAGTTGCCTGGTGCAGATGGCACGTCATATGCTTCGGCCCAAGTACGATCTTGACCAATCCTGTCATCTCAGCCAACAGTATGTTCTCGCTGTTGCGCGCATTGCCAGCCCATGGACCGCCCTACATGTTGAGCGACTCCGGCACCTGAAGTCTGTAGTCCTAAAAGCCACAGATGAGCTGTGGGCCATCCTCCACTACGACAAGGATTGGCTTCGCCTAACTGAGAACTCACTTGTGTGGTTTAGGGAGCAACAGGCCAGAGCTAATTCCAGCCAAGTTGAATGGGACACTTGGGATGGCGTTGTCGCGTACATACGCAGTTGTCCCAACGGCTGGAAAAGAGCTGTCAACCGGGCTAAGCAAACCGCAGTCCTTGCCGAACTCTGGCTTGCAGAGAAGCAGCAATATCAGGGCTTAGCCTTCCGGGCCTTTCGAAGGGCTGGGGCTGTCATCCCTGGTGATCTCGTTGATGTCGCCAACTCACGCGAGATCTGTGGTATCTGCCGTGTTGCCTTCGACAGCCTATGTTCCTGGTCGCACCATGCTTTCAAGCGGCATGGCAGAATCAAGCCTGTTAGAAAGCTTGCTAGGGGCACTCAGTGCCCTGTCTGCCTGCGTCAATATCGAGCCAACAGAGACCTATGCAATCACCTCGAACATAGCACTTTGTGCAGACATGCACTGATCAATGCCGGCTTCGCGGACCTGCCTGCGCCAGGTGTTGGTAGTCGCAAGTTTGATGACGGGAAGAACTGCCAGCTCCCCGTGACTCAGGCTCAGGGTCCAGGTAGTCGTTGGGATTTTACCCCTGTCTGCGAAGAGGCTGACTCGCCTTGTGCAGCAATACTCGAATCCCTAGAAGACTGCTTTTGTAATGACACAGACGTCTTTGGCGACCAAGGACAACTACTCGAAGCCGTCAAACGAGTCTACATGACCCAGTGCCTACAGGTCTCTCGTTTAAGAGCCACAGCCCAACAATGGCACAGTCAGCTCCAGAGAGCTCTTGATGACGATGAACAGATCCCTCTCCAGTGGTCTGTTTGGCACCAGCAGATTGCCAGACAGATATGTGATGTTGACTTTGTTGAGTGGTTGTGTGAGGGTGGTGAGGAATCAAATTCCAACCCTGCTACCTTCCGTGACGCTGCAACTCTGACACCTTGGCTGGAGTTCCCTGTTGAGTTCATTGCCATTGTGCCGACTCCTAGCAGACCAGGTGTGAGGTATACCCCTGCAGTAACAGAGATCGATTGGATTTCCAACCCGTTCAGACAGAGTGTCCTGCACACACAACTCCAGCGCTGTCCAGAACTGCTGGTGTTTGAATCGGTGCTCAAGGGCCTCGATCCCACTGAGTTCATCCTTCTCTCCTGTGAAGGATTGATCGGGTCCTTTGGACTTCCTTTTCCTCTCAGGTCCTTTCGGTCTTTGTCAGGACCTGTTCACCAGCTACGACTCTTCTCTGACCTTCTGCGGGGTGCCTTTTTCCTCTGGGTTAGGAGAGCCCCTACGTGTTTGCTCCTGCCGCAAGTCTCTTGTCCTATTGCTGAGGCTGTCGGCAAATTTGCTCCCTTTGCTAAATCTGTTAAGGGAGGTACAGCATTTGCCAATTTTGAGCTCGCGTAGGGAGCTTCGTTTCACTCTGTCAAATTAAGTGCAATCTTCGCCATGGCTGCGTCCAACTCGGACTCAACGCCCCGAAAAGCGAAAAGCGAAAAGCGATGTATATATATACCCACAGGTATACACGTGCACTAGCATATTGCATTCGGCTTTAGAGTGCCTCATTCCGTCGTGTTGCTGGCGCGGCCTTTATTTGAGTACAAGAACACACTGCAAACCCAGCTAAACCTGTTTCCGACTTCCTCGCAACATGATATCGTAACAGAACCTACATAATCCCAGAAAGTGGGAAGCCCTTTGAGACAGCTTTGCCAAGACACTGCGCCACCGCCGTCGTCGCTTGGATAGTTCCACCTTGCAAACTAAGTATGACAAAAAACCGACACACCCTGAACCACATACCTATTCAAAACGCTGCTGCCGTCGAATTACACCACCCACGCAACGGATTCCGAAGAATCAACAAACGGTACCATGTTCATCCGCCCAACCCCAAACCAAGGATTGTGCTCCAGACTCTACTGTTTTATCAGCAAAACTTCGATTCAGAGGACAGGATTCGACTTTGGAAGAGCCCCACCGTAAGCAAAAGGTTTAGGGTTTAGGGTTTAGGAAGAATCTCCGAAGCTCCAGGCTCCAACCCCTCAACCCGTGCCCCAAAGCCCAAAGCGCCCAACTTCACACGCTAATGTAGGGGCCTAAATAATTACAAATACTAGTTTGACCGGCTCCTTATTATAATTATAGTAGAATGGGCCCCAAAACCCTATTCTATGGTGTTAAGGCCCGTATATTAAGCCGCCTGCCTGGACAAGGCTTTGTCGCGTTCGGTAGGGTTCAGGCATCAAGGGTTCGAGCATTGTGATCCAGGATTTAGAGTGTGGCTGGGTGTTTTGCTGGTCTGGGGTTTAGGGTTTAGGGTTTAGGATTTAGGGTTCAGGGTTTAGGGTTTAGGGTCTGGGGTTCAGGGTTTAGGGTCCTTCCAATTTCAAAACTTGTGACCTGGAGATGACGGCAAGCGGGGGCGGGGGGGGAGGGGGGGGGCGGGTAAGTCGCAAGACTTTGAGTGCTCAGGGTTTTAGGGTTTAGGGTTTAGGGTTGCTTTGGATTTCGACGAGTTACTCAGACCCAACAAAACGGGCAAGCATGCCAGTTTAGCCAAGACGAGAAAAAGCACCGAAGAACCGAATCCCAACAGGCTACAAAGGCCATATCCTAAAACCCACCCAGAGGCTCCACATAGTACCATTCTGGAATTACGTCCCGAAAGACCATCCCTATTAAGGTTTTAGGGACCTAATTCCATAATGGCACTATGTATGGAGCCTCTGGGCCATGCCTCAAAAATCCTGCAAGTCCTACCTGTAGTCTCCATTGTAGTTCCTTTGTTTGGTTTAACCAAATATATGCTCATATGTATATATATATATATTTATTTATTTATTTATTTTTAGTTGTGTATATATATATATATAGTAACGAGTTCATAAGGTATCCCCAAAAAGGAACTACAATGGAGCCTATAGGTAAGCTTCTCAAACCCCGTCGAAGCCCTCCGAAACCCGAGGATCCCGCTAAACTTTCAACCCTGAAACCTACAAAACTAAACCCTGAACCCTGAACCCTGAACCCTAAACCCTAAACCCTAAACCCTAAACCCGAAACCCTGAACCCCAAACCCTAAACCACAAACCCTAAACCCTAAACCCTGAACCCAACACCTGAAAGCTAGACATGATAAACCCCAATCTCGGCTTCTCTGCGGACCTCAGCGTGAAGCTCTCGAAGTCTTCCTTCCGCTGGGTGTTTTGGGATCTCCGTTTTTAGGGGCTAAGGGCTGAGGGTTCGGGCGTCTAATATAGGGGCCTTAATAATTGGGTTGTGGCGTATCTTATGCTGTAGTTATAATAAGGAACCCCCAAAATAGTGTAGGTAATTATTAAGGCTCCTAGATTAAGGGCTGAGGGTTCGGGCGTCTAAGGGGCTCCCCGAAAGAGTGAGGACGATTGACCTGTCAAATATCAGGACCATGAACTCAGCGAACTGAGAGTCGAGTGTTGTCGATTTCCTAGCGATACCGTGTCCCTAAACCCTAAACCCTAAACCCAAAACCGTTCGAGGGCACACGATCCCAACGTGGACGTTCTCCTAAACCTAGAACCGGACTCCACATCTATAAAAGCCAAGCGATGAACTGCAGAAGGCATATAATATGAACCAAACCTGCTGGGCTTGCCGATGCCCTCGTTGAGATTAGTGCGCATGGGCTTGCAGGATAAGCAGGACTGACCGACCCCAAAAGCAATCTCAACTTTTGCTTCATACGCACCACCATTCTACATAACTACCCTAAGCCCTAAACCCTAAACCCTAAACCCTATATAAACCCTAAACCCTAAACCCTGAACCGTCATGTACAGCACTCGGTTTCACGAGGTCATCTAGTTCGATGTCACCTCAGCTCAGGGAGCATCTCCTGTGGAAGGCTTGCAGTTTCCACGATCGGGGCTACCAGGGGTCTTAGGGTTTAGGGTTTAGGGTTTATAGGGTTTAGGGTTTAGGGTTTATAGGGTTTAGGGTTCGAGGTTTAGGGTTTAGGGTTTAGGGTTTATGGGGTTTAGGGTTTAAGGTTTATTAGGAAGTGTTCCCCACAAGTTCAAACCTGAGTCCTTGACCCTGAAACCTCAAAGCCTTCTTTCATCCGTCAACTTGTATCATGATCACTGACTCCCTTATATAAAAAATCATCATTATTCATCCTTATTGGGTTTGCTCATAGCAAAAACGAAAACTTGTATCCAACAAGGACCCAGTTCAGTCTAAAGACTTGCTGAAAGCCCTTCTCCCTTCGGGCGAGTCTCGAAACAACTTGGGGGGTTGAATGTAGGGGCCATCAAATTCTTAAAATAGGGTTCCTTTAAAGGGATCCGTAAAGGGTTCTATAAGGGCTACTATAAGTAAGGGTTTAGGGTTCAGGGGCCTTAATAAGTAGAATAGGGTTTTGGGGCCATTAGGATATAATTATAATAAGGGGAACCCGCACAATAGTGTTGCTAACTATTTAGGCCCCTACATGAGCTTCGGTGACTCATCTCCTGGAGGATAACGAGGCCGTCCACGACGCCAGGCGGTCCGTAGAATTGCACCTCTTCGGAACTCCCCTGGTTCGAGCTGGTGTTTCCTACCAAGGAGGGTCGAGTCATGAGGGGCAAAGACAAACTGCCGCAGATGGCTGGCTCATTTTCGATTCAAGACCAAGCCTCGTGTTTGATTTGCCTCTGTAGCGGCAATCTCAGAATCCTACCCTAGCAGAAAGCCTGAACCATCCAACCCAATTGGATGTTGGAAGGACTCAAGCATCAAAACTGTGGTCACAAACTAGCATCTAGAACTAGCTGTATGTTGGAATCTCGGTGCAATCCAGCCTTGGTCAGCAAGACTGCCAAGAGTCTGTCCAAAAATTGGCTCGCCTACTTGCCTGCCTTTAGGCATGACAGCGCAAGCCACTAATTTTCAAACCCAGCAAGTAAATTGCCACATATGGCTCCTTTGTGAAGCACAGCGAGTTGGCCTTTGCATGTTGGTCATCATTTCATGACGAGGTCCAGCTTCGGCAGCTTCTTCTGCTCAGACTCATGGCCCCTTGAGTACCATCCTGGCCCCTTTGCACTGGCACTTGGCGTGAAGAGCTCAGAGTGATAGATGGAATTGAGGAGCCCTGACCGCTCCAAAGTGATATGTTGCTTCAACGTGTCTAGCTCCGAGTAGGCACTCTTGTTGTAGGCGGAATTGCAAGCAGGATCGGCTGGGCCGAACTCAGAGCCATAAGGCTTGTCGCAGTCTCGCGTCTCGAGGCCAGAGAAGCAGTCGAAGCTTGTGGGGCAGAAAGAGTACGCGTTGCTGCAGGGCTCATGGCAAGATCCATGAGTCCTCAACCAGCTGGGTTCGATCATGGTTCCCTCACTGTAATCATTCCAGGTCAAAACCTGGACAAACTCCGGCTGATACTTGCTGGTCACCAGGAGCGAAGGCTCCAGCATCTGCAAGAAGGGCGCGTGCAGCACTCGATTGCTGTAGCAGTCACGAAAGCCTCGGTAGGCGGCCCCGATGGCGAAGGAGGAGAGGCTGTGATCTTTCTTGTAATGCTCCTCCAGCCACAAAAGGTCTGCAGTAATCCAAGGGTATGTGCCATTGGCCCAGTCAGGAAAGGGAACCTCCCTCCTGGTCATGTAGTAGGCCTCAAAGGGCAGTGCCTGAAAGTTGATCTCCACATTGTTGAACACAGGGATCACAGGGATACCATTGTGCCGGTAGTAGTGGGAGCGGCCAACCCACTGGATCAGCTTTGCCTGTGCCTCGATGAAGATGTTGTTGTTCATGGCATTGTCCACAACAATGGCTACGCCCATCCCACGCGCCTCGAGCTCATCAACAATCATATCGACCACACTGTCCCAGGATGTGAGCTGGTAATCGATCCACAAGCCGTCGATGCCACTCGACTTCATCAGGTCCAGCTGCTGCCCGACCACCTCCCGCTGGTTCTGATCATAAAGCCCCAGGTAGCTCTCGTAGAACGAGTTTCCGACACACCAATGGTCATACAAGCCCGGAGTCCTGATGCCCAGAAACCACGGCATGTAGTGTACGACGTACTTGGTGCGCGGCGCTGCACCGCCGGACGAAGGAGCAGAAGTGTCGCCTGGCCGGCGCAAGCAAACTGAGCTGCTCCTGAAGCACACGACAGGCTGCATTCAACAACCGTCTGACGGAAGCAAGAGCCCTCCTCTCCCCCTAAACCCTAAACCCTAAACTCTAAACCCCCTTTGCTGCACTTGCTCCTCTGTGCTGTTGCGCCGATACCCTCTGGCCGCGTCCAGAGCTCACAGTGGCCGGTCCGGTACTCGATGCCCTTGCAGATCGTCAGCTCAAGGCAGCGTTCCTTGTGGAGGGGAAGGTACAGGAGCTATCCCTAAGCCCCCAGGTACCTGTTATATAGGTTACTAGAGCCCCTAGGGCCCTTTATAGTAGGCACCTGGGGGGTTAGGGTATAATCGTGCAGCTAAGCTCAAAGAGCTGTAGCAGCTCTGTACGGTGGTTTATCAGTATCCGCAACGCATACTGATTTCCCCCCCCCCCACCCCCATGCAAGCCCGGTACCCCGTATGCATGAATCTTCCCGGGACGAAGTCTCCTGGCATCGAGCAAGAGACCTCGCATGTGCGACGGAGAAGTAGCCAGGAGAGTCGTCGTCCCAGTCTGCGCCGCGGCACTCGCGATCAACTGCACCGCCCACCACTTCCTTAGATGCATGCCGGGTAGTTTCCGTAGAGCACGCCCGGGCATCTAAGACGACTACAAAGGAATCGCAGCAGAGCATCCCAGGTCGAGGCAGCAATTTCCGCAAAGAGCTCTTGCCTCAGCTCACACGAGACACTCGAAGTCGCAGCGGTGCCATGGTGAGACGAGACTTCGCTTGAGCACCTGGCCTCGTGGGGCTGCTGAGCTGGAAGCACTGGAAGCCGACCACGGCAGCAGAGGCCAGGATGCCTCCAGACCTGACAACACGTGATACGTGCTACGGCTCAGCCTCAGCCGGCCCACAAAGCCCGAGAGGAGGCCGGCAACAGGCTTTGACGTCAGGCTTTCTGCTGAGATCAGAGCCTGGTCCACACCTCGCAACGGCCATCAGAGTACTCCATCCCCACGCACGCCTGTCTTGCCCAGTGCACTCAGGTAGGCACACAACATCTCTGGGAAGTTCTCTCTCCTAGTGATCCCTCGACGAGAAGTGGTGTGGTCGCACGCGACTTGGGGCGAAGGATGCAACTCTGCGGCTATCCGTCACTTCTGGCCTCCATCTGCGCGCATCGGTCTTTGCAGTCTGCCAGCGAGGTCTCGGGGAAGACTACCTGAGGGTTTTTAGGGTTTAGGGTTTAGGGTTTAGGGTACCTGCAGCTTGCAGGCGCCTCAAGTCCTAACCGGACTGACAGCTGCATGTACCCAGAGACTCCCACACCCAGTAATTAAGGAATATACCTTAAATCATACCAGGGTTCCTATTAGAGTTTAAGGTATGATCCTAGAGACTCCAAAACCACTTAATTAAGGAATATAGCCTTAAATCATACCAGGGTTCCTATTAGAGTTATAGTTAAGGTATGATCCTCCATTAAGGGGTTTTGGAGTCTCCTGGTTATTGCTTGCGCAGGCGCATAGTAATCTGGCGAGTTGTCCGTGGCGCCGGCGCCACGGCAGGCCCGATCGCTTCCGCCGTCCACCGGATGAAAAGCCAGAGCCTGGAGCTGCTGCACTGCACTTTAAGACTCGCCCTTTCTGCGCTGGGTTTTGGGGCCCTTGATGCTATACCTATATTATAAGCATAGTATAAAGGATAAGGAATCCCCAGAATAGTATTGGCAATTATATGCAGGCCCCTATATTACGGCGGCTACGGTACGGCCTGCAGGCATTGGTAGTTGGCCAGCTCGAAGGACGCTTCGATGCCGGCACGTCGGGTCCAGACCTCACAGCGGGTGTTGATGAACTCGATACCTGGGCTTTGCAGTAACCAGGGAGAAAAAAAGTATAGACTTCTATTTTGTAGTGGTTCCTTGAAGGAACAGGTCCCCAACAAAAAGTATTAAAGTATGGTTTTCCAAAGCCCAGATACCCACACAGCCCGTCGTCTCGCGGCAACGGCTCTTGCAGTCCTGCCCACAGCGGAAGGGGAAAGGAGGAAGTTCTGGAGCATAGAACAGACGTGGCGCAGTGTCACGTGCACCCCCGCCCCCCTGACGCGGTATGGCTCCTCCTTGCCCCGGCACACCCGAGAATGCCAACAGCGGCACGTCTGCATGTACTTATGTATGCACCGTATCCGCACACATGCGTACATAAGGATGCCCACATGCATGCGCACCTACGCCACCTGTGCTGACGTAAACATCTGCTCACTCACTCACTCAGTCACAGACACACACCCACACACACACACACACACACACACGCACGGACGGGCGGAAGAGCGGTCACACACGCTCAGAATTGCTTCATGGATTGTCATGCCACGGGAGGGCTGACGTCGGGGATCACACACGTAACGACGTAGTCCCAGCTACAGCCTTTCGTTTTCCATTGGGACGGTCCACCCTTCGAGCCGGTGCAAGCTGGACAAAGGAGCCCTAGGACCGCGGTCCTCCAAACCTGTGACTGTGAAGACCTGGAAGTAGCTCTCAGAATTATCATTGGCATCAGCTCCACGGCAGGCACGATTCATTCCACCGTCCATAGCCCGAAAGACTAGATCCAAAGGCTGTGAGGCATCAATCGGCGGTGCATCGAGAGAGCTCACCGTAGTCGATGCAGTCGACGTGGCAGTGACCGTCTGGCTTGTCGCCGTTGCCGTGGCTGTCGTCGTTGCTGCAACGGTTGTCGCCAACTGTGCGACTCGAAAGCACTTGAATCCTGGAAGTGCCAACGATGATTCCTTTGGGGCGGAGTACCCTAGACCGGTTTAGGGTTTAGGGTTTAGGGTTTAGGGTTTAGGGTTTAGGGTTTTTGAATTATAGTAGGAATATAAGAGCCCCAAAAGGTTAAAGGTTACCTACTCAGCCACCAAGGTTCGATGCCCTCGCCCCGGACCCAAACCTCGCATCTTCCAAAGGAGTACCTGGGCTTTGAAGTAACCAGGGAAAAACTCTCTTCTTCAACAACCAGGCCCAAAAAAGTTCAAACTTTTTAGGATAGACCTAATATATAAAGCCAAAAAGTTTAAAGTTCTCCCATTGGCCATCTAAGAAAAAGTATAGACTTTTCTGTCATAATGGTTCCGTTAAGGAACAGGTCCCAAAAAAATATTAAAGTATGGTACCCCAAAGCCCAGGTACTCAATACCCCTGCACTCAGGAGTTGCAATGCACTGCCGCTCGCAGTCATCCAGTACAGAATGGGGGTGGACAACATAGTGGGCCGGGTTGTTGTCGTTGGGGTTCGCCCCTCTGCAAGCTCTGTCATCACCACCATCCACCGGCTCCAGTTCGGCCACACGGCGGTAGCAATCGGCAGTTTGAAAATAGATTGATGCTTGAATACCAGCCATCCTGGTCCACAGTTCACAGCGCCAGTTGGAAGGATGGTACTCCACACCTTGGCAGGTATCCATCTTCATACACTGCCATTGGCAGAAGGTCAAATCTGAGGCCGAGCTCAGCTGGAAGTTCAAGGGCGAGTTGTCGTCGGCGTTGGCTCCGCGGCACGCTCTCGAGATACCGCCGTCCACCGGCTCGAACAGCAGTGTGCCCAGCTGGCTGAGCTGCACAGCGCTCTCACCACTGCCTCGTAGCATTGGCTGATGTGGGAAGAACCAGCATGCAGCTGCAATCAGTCCACAAACCACGACCAAACTTGGAAAGAAATGACGTACATGGCGTCCCACACTCCCTTCGGCAAACTGCGAGACGTGGAGGAGTGGCTGCTCTCCTTTGCCAACATCAGAATCAGAACCATCTGAGAGCCGCGGCTCCTCGCTCTCCATTGAGCAGTGCATGAGTCTCGTGCTCAGGCAAGTAGGCTCAACAGACTTCCAACTGCTGTGTCTTTGCTACCAAACCTGCTGCGGAATGCAAGAGTACACATGCTTCTGGACGGAGCCCCATGATCTGTCACAGTGCCAGACTTGTTCTAGACCTCCCGAAAAGGACACGACCGTTGAGAACAGCGCCCTTGACGGTTTTAGGCCAACTCCCAAGATCCGGAGAAACCGGCTCGAGCTGGTGCCTCGCCGGCATCCACCTCGTCGGCTCGAAGCTTTGCATGTTCTTTTGGGTTTAGGGTTTAGGGTTTAGGGCGTCCACCATCGAGAGCCGCTAGCAGCAAGCATACTAGCAAGCAGCAACTACTGGATTTACTACCGGTAGTCGTGGCACCACCGCCAGCAATGACGACGAAGTGTGTCTCTACCGCCGCTCTGATTGCTTGCTCCTTGACATAAGCACCATGATTAGCACCGTGAGCGCCAATATGTTAATTGAACTGCAGCAGTCGTAATTGCATTAGAACTGGAGACGTAAGTATGCTCGTCTTGTGGGATTCGGCTGGCCTGAAAAGTATAGGGGTTACGTCAAAGACTTGCTGAAGCTTTGATGTGGGATCATGCTGGGGGAGGGGGGAACCCTAAACCGTAAACCCTAAATCCTAAACCCTAAACCCTAAATCCTAAACCCTAAATCCTAAACCCTAAAGCCTAAATCCTAAACCTAAACCCTTAAACCCTAAACCCTAAATCATGGTTGCCATTTTCTTCTTGCTTGTCGCTTTCAACGTCCCAGGGCCCTAGACCTCGAACCCGCGGCCTGCAGCCGCACGCCCGAAGACTAAGACCCGTCAGCGTACAAGATTCGGGATTGGGGTTTAGGGTTTTTTTTTTTTTTTAAGGGCTCTTTTCCGTCTGCTCGCGTCAGAGCTCAAGAATCCCAGTTCAGGGAGAGCTGTTATGACGTGCCACATATGGCACAAACCTAAAGAAACCCTCTCAGTGGTTGCCCAGCTCGCTCACAGTGTTGCCCTTTTCACTCCCCCTCCGACTCTACCTCAGGCGAGGTCGTATCATCCAAGCTGACGTCCTGCTGAACCCACTCATCAAAGGATTCAATGTCAATCAGCAGGCCCACCCCCTCATCCATGACCAGCGTAGCGGAAGAGGTCGTGGACGTCGTTGGAGACGGAGAAGCCCCCTGGAGCAGCACCTGCGTACTCTGCATATCCTCCGCATCTACGATGTGCTGAGCTTCCATAAGATCAAGTAGGTCATTCCCACCCTTGAGCACGACGGCCTCATTGGTGATGGCTCCACACTTCCACTGCTCATAGAGACACTCGTAGTCTGCGAACTCAAGCTTCTGAAGGCCACCGCCATCTCCACCAGTGTCAGTGTCCACATCAAGCTGAGTACTCTCCCGGGCCCCGGTTTCACCAGCCAGGACGACAGGCGGCTCACCGTCCGAGCCAGGTGTCGTTGGCATGCGCTCCAGGTCCGTGCAAGGCGTCACACCTGTGCCTTGCTCTCCAGCAGGCTGCGGTTGGCCAGGCACGATGTAGGTCTCCACATCCTCTGGGCACTCCTCCGTCTCGAGGTGCATGTCCAGGCGCAGGGAAGGCAACCGATCCCCACTGCCACAAGGCAGCCGCAGTTGCTTGCTGAGCCATGGTCCTCCATCACCCATCGTCCCGCCAACGGAGATCACGAGTGATCGTCTCTTCCGGTCCTGGGGAGGTTTCTCCATGATCTTAGCCCACTCCCAGTCCTCCCAGGCCCTAAATTCCTGGGCTGAGAGATGACGTTGTACCCCCGAGTCGCCCGTCAGCAGGTTCTGCTGGTGCTGCAGGTAGGCCTGGTCTCTCATTTCCTGGTCCTCCTGCTCCAGAGCCTGCCGTCGTAGAAGCTGCTCCCGCTCATCTCTGGCATTAGCTTCCTCTGCTGCCATGTCCTGGATGTCTGCGTCCGTCATGTCTCGCTCCGGGCATGGTCTCCGGATCCCGGTTTGGTTTCCGGAACCCCGTGCTGCTCCCTCCGGCGATCCAAACAAGCTTCCCCACCAAGCCAGTTGCCACTGGATGTCACCGCCCGCGACTTCCTGACACGTCTCTTCTTGCATGGCCACCAAGACGGCGACCAGATCCTCTCGTTGTTGCTCTTGCACTTCCTGCGTCCGATGAAGTCGCGCCAAGAGCGCCTCCGCATTGGCATTGCGTTCTGCTGGCGATTGTCCTCCCAAGGCTTCTTGCAGCCCACGAAGACGCGCGAACCAGGAGTCCCGAGGGTCATGGCGCCCAGCCGAAAACCGGCCAGGCGCTGTTGTTTGCACAAACGAAGAGCCATCACCATCTTCATCGGGATGTGCTTCATGCTCCACCTCGACGTCCACCAGAACCTCCGACCTTCGTCTGGCCTCCCCAGCGGCAACCCCTCTTTCGAAGGCCTGCATCACTTCCACCATGAGGAGCCTGAGGAAGCGAAGGAAGGCGGTGGTGAGTATCGCCCTATCGTGCATGTTATAGTTGGCAATGCTCTCGGTGATCATCTCAGACGAGTACTCGGGAAGAAGGGCCCGCCCCGCCGGGATGACATCAATCCCTTCCTCAAAGGACTGTGTGTCCATGCCAAGCAGAAAGCGCCACGCGTCCACTGCATGGTCCTCCTGAAGCCTTGCTGTTTCTGCCGCCGTCGGAGTGGCACCCGCAGCCGGCGCTGGATCAGTTGACCCGGAGCCTCTCTCTCTCGGCGGTCGTCTCGGCAACGGTTGCAAGCGTCTCACCTCCTCAGTCACACACACCTTGGGCTGAGGTCTCGCCTTGGCCTTGGGTCGTCGCTCCGCAGTGGAGTCGCTCGGTCGCTTGAGCCACCTTGGATTGATGCGATCTCGGTCGTCACGACCATCATCCCTGCTGTCATCCCCCTCTCTGTCCCACGAGTCTCCTCGTCCGCGGTGAACTCGTCGACCGTGCTCCATGAGACCGCTCTCGTCACTGTCGTCACTGCGAGCGGGAGGCTCCGGGAAGTGGCGTTGAGGTGTCCGCGATCGAGACCAGGAAAGGCCTCGCCTCTCCCTTGCCTCATCGTTGTAGTTGTGCCGTGGACACCTGGTGTCGGGATACCCCTCATTTGCGAGATCTCGTTCCAGCTCCCTGTTGAGCATGGCAACGGGGCAGGTCCTCCTGAACCACTGGAATCGGACGAGACTAACCGTCTCTCGGCACCATCTATCAAGTTCTCTGTCTCCCGGAACAGCTCTTGCATCCCTGCGCCACTGCAGTTCACCTTCCTCGTGTGCTGCTTGAATAACCCCATTGATCCACCTGAAGGCCTCCCTCGCAAAGCGGTCGTCCTCCACCGCCTGCAACTGGGCCAGCAACCTGCGTCCCACTTCCACGGGATCTGCGCCTCTACGGACCAGGAGGATCCCTTCTGCGTGGATGTGCCTGTACCAGAGAGGTCCATTGTCCGCATCGGGCAGGACGTCAACGGTCCGGCACAAGGGAATCATCACCATCCACAGACCCATCAAGGACTGCGAGTCCGCCTCTGCTTCCCCATCATTTCCATCCCGCCTGGGAGATCGCGACCTTGGTCTTGTGTCCGTGGACGCTCGCGGCTCTGCATAATCGTAGCCCTCGAAACCCATAGCCGTCATGTCCCCGGCAGTAGACCAGCTTCCATCTGGCCAAACGTGCGCTGCGTGAAATATCCCGAAGGGCAGCTCTTCCGAAGAGGAGGCCGCCTGATGCCTCCGCGGAGGCAGCCTCGGTGGACTCTCGCGGGGTGGTTCCGGGTCTCGAGCAGCCCTCTCTTGCCAGCCCGTCATCACGTCGGCGACCCAACTCTCCACATCCGTGAGATCCCCTTCGTAGTGGGGGTCGAGGTCGTCATCAGATCTGCCGAGGATGTCCGGAAGTGTCTGTCCAGCACTCACCTGCACTGAGTCCCCGCAAGGGCGCAGACGTTCACGAAGGGCCTGCCTAGCCTCCTTGCCAAAGCCATTTGCTCGCAAGCGCAGGTATTGTTGCCGCACTCGCCGAAGCCACGCCATGTGGCCATCCTCCGGGTTCGGATCGGCGGGCCTCCCCACTTCCCTTGTTGCGAGCGATGTAGAGGTGAGGGTGGTCTGTTCCTCCTGTGCGAAGATCTGCCACAGCAGCCCATCCACGTGCCTGGCCCACAAGGCAAAGAGCCTTGGTGAGGTTTCCGCCGAAGGCCGTCCATCACATCCCGGTATGCCCTGACTGAAGCGGAGCAGTTCCTGGATGGCCCATGTCTGGTACCCCTCATGGTCTCGGTTCTGAATGCAAGGCACTGCCATTCCCACTGCCTCATGCACTGCGAGACCTTGTTCAAACCAGCCCCAGAACTCCTCCATCAGGTCCTCCCACGTGATCTCCCTTTGTCCCTGTCGAAGCACCACACTGCCCTGAAAGAAACTGATCCCTTGCTCCGAGGTTTCTTGGATGTGGGGGCCATCGGTATCCGTGGGGACATACACGAGGCAACTTTGGCATCTCTGCCGTCGCTGGAACAGCACCCTCTGGCGGACCAAATCAGACACCTGTTCATCATTCTCCCGAGTCGCGCAACCGGCGAGGTTTGCTGGGTCGTGCTTCCGCCCACCTTGGTGATCTTGCGGGGAATCGTGTGGAACATGGCGGAGAGCATCGCGGGCGTCAAGCGCACGCTGCAAAAGGCAGCCATTCGGAGGGTCCTGTGCTTCACTGGAGCGCGCCGGCTGTACCCTTTCTCGGAGAAGATCATTCACCTGCTCAAAATCCTCCCGAATCGCGTAACCGACGAGGTTCGCGGGGTCGTGCTTCCGCCCAGCTTGATGATCTTGCGGGGAATCGTGCGGAACATGGTGGGAAGCATCAGCGGCATTCACTGTGCGCTGCAAAAGGCAGCTGTGCGACGGATCCAGGGATCCACTCAGGCACGCCGTCACGGCGGCAACATATGAAAAACATGAAAGACACCTAAGGGTCATATGGAGATGCTCAGTTGAGCAGGGCGAGAGTAGCTACATCTACTTCGATCGCTGTGAGTCCGGCCATGCATGACAGCTTTCACAAGACAGCAATGGCAGACGAACCTACCTACCGGAAAACGGTGCCCCTGTACAGCTCCACAATCGATTGTCACTTTGTACGACGACCCCTACCATTAATTACCATACTCAAGCGACGGTTGTCTCCCCGTGGCCCACGGAATATCTTCCCTGTGTACCCACCTGTCCTCCTGGGCCTTCCACCGGCTTCTGTCTCTTGCGACCTCTCTCCATACCCCTTGAGCTGCCGTGTCCATCTTCGTCTCGGTGAGCATAAGCCTCGCGTAGTGATGGACGTGTTTCAACCCTGACGGATTCTTCTTTTCGACCTCCCACCACCTCTTATCCCGAAACCCATCGAGAACCGAGCTAACCACCGGGTGTTGTCGATCAAGCCCTCTCGCTCGGTGGCCCGAAAACCGCCAATAAGCCCTCAACCATGTCGTAGACCATCTCTCTTCGTTGGACCGGAACAGAGCTGCTCTCGCCGCTCTCCATGCTCTCTGGCGAAAGGCACCCCAATCCTCACCCCTGTTCCGAGAGATCCTCATCATCCACACAATGAGTTGAAGTTGCACGGAGTTAAGGTACCCCATGGCTCCGGCATCCGGAGCAATTGCGCTGAGGCACCACAAGGCCGCTTGGCCTGCTGTGCGTTGCATTGTGGATATCCGCCTGCTAAGCCCCCCTTTTGCTCGAAGAACATGTTGGATCTCCCAAAAGCGATTCCTTGCCCTCGTTGCAAGTGCCGTCGCAATTTCCATGGTAGTCCCCCCAACCCTGAACTGGAGGCCCATGACCTCGAGCGCCGGTGATGCCGAAAGGTCCTGTCCATCGAGCCTCAACCTGTGGGGTCCTTTGCATCGAGGCCCACAATACATCTGACACTTGCTCATATTGATGGTAAGGCCAAAAGCACGAAGGTGTGTGGAGTATTCGGCAAGCTTCTGTTGCATGGCATGTACCCCTTTACTCCAGAGGCAACCATCATCCATGAACAAACATTCCTCCTCCCCCATCCCCTGGAAAAGTTTGTCCCTGGCATCCCATCTGCATCGCACCTTGGCATCCTCCAGGGCCAGTTCTGCCACGAAACCAAACATTGACGGGCTTTCAACGGCACCTTGCTTAATACCAGACGGCATATCAAGCTTAGACATCCCCCATGGGGTTTGGAGGGTCCCAGCCACATCCGTCATAAGCGCAGCCCAGCACCCCATTTCGGCACAGGAGCCCATTTGCTCGGACAACCTTCGCAGGAGCACCGACCGATCAACACAGTCAAACGCCTTGTTCAAGTCAACCTTTACCATGCACAATTGAGAGCCCCATTCCCTGGTCAACTCAAAAATGCGATGTACGCTGAAAAGAAAATCAGCAGTTTGACGGTGCGGTGCAGCACACTGGGACGCCGTTCGGGGGGAGAGAGCGCTTGCGGTCCGAGTCAAGAGCATCCTTGCAAAGAGCTTGCCTACTGCGCTCCCCATTGCAATCGGCCGAAGTTGTTTGCATCGGGTTGGCATCGCCACTTTTGGAAGCATAACGAGCAAAGGCTCATTCCATTGTTGTGGAACCTCTTGCCTGACCAACACCCTGTTGAACCATTCGAGCATGTGCTGTTCACCGCCAGGGGCCTCCATGATACCAACTAGCAACTCACGTGACGTGAGGTCGCACCCGACCGCTTTGTGCGCTTTCAAAAGGGTCATGGCATCTCTCATCTCCTCCACAGAGAAGCATGACACCTCGCCCCTGTGTTTGTAAAGCTCCTTGTCCGGCTGCTCCCCAGCATACACCCCTTCCAAATGCTTGTGGACCATCTCATGAGGATCACCCTGCTGTGCTTCAGCGAAAGCGTCATCCCACCCGGCATTTCGTTTAGGCCTACACGATCTGCGCGCCTGCCAGTCTCCCTCACTTGCTCTCTTCAATCTGTCCGCCTCCCATACCTTCCGAGCACCCTTCCTCATGTTGAGAGCCTTCTTCCACGCCTCACCCGTCTTGGAGACTTTGGCACGCTTAAAGGCTTGTTTCACCTCATCGGGGTCCCTGTAGCCACTCCCCGGTCTCGGTTTGGTACACTCTCTCGCCATCTTCTCGACAATCTGCTGGTCCATGTCTGTAATTACACCGCGAAACCCTGTCCACACCCTCGGTCTTGTGTTGCTCCGCTCAATGACCCTTGGCATACGCAACGTGAAGATAGCACTGAGAGACTCATGATCCGACCCCGTGCGATAGCATGAATCCACGTGTATGGTTGACTGCCCTCTGCGGATTCCACAACACAACAGGTAGTCGATCTGCTTCCCGGTTCGCCCCTCCTGACGTGGTCGACTAGTTGGTGTATCCCACTGGGCCCTGGAAGGCGGGACGAAATCGAGCCCAGCCGCCACCGCGTACCTTGCCAAAATGTCGGCCTTGCCGTCTCGCCCTGTTGCTTCGACCCTCTCACCCTCCCTTACCCATCTGAAACTGCTGTTGAGGTCTGCCTGGAAAATGACCGTAGGAGACCTGGCCGGCTTGTGCTTAAAGTGTTCCTCCACTTCTCCCTCGTACTCGCCCTGTGTGACCCCTGGACTGAAGTGTGCGCTGCTGACCCAAATGGACTGTCCACTGCTAAGGTGTCGAAGGTGGACCCATACCCCACGACCAGTGCTCCGTCTACTAATGACGTTCCACACCGTCGCGTCAAAGGCCACCCCAATACCTCTCCACATGTCCTTGTCCCTATAGGTCACCACTTTGAAACCAGAGATTGTAACACTGCTCCATCCCGCCTTGCTTCGAGGGAACTCCTGCAACACAATAAGGTCTCCTTTTTCCAGGCCTCCGTCAGTGCAATCCCGAAGTGCCTTCGGCACTTCACAGAAGTCAGCCCCTCCGATGTTCCAGCCGTACACTGCGAAGCTCATGTCACCAGCATTCAGCCGACTTGCCTGGCCTTCCCGCGGTGGTCAGTGTGTACCGTCGAAAGCAGCCCTGACCCTTGCTTCCGGAACAGTCAGATCCTCGGAGAGAGCCTTGATGTTCACCCATGCCTTGGTATCGAGGTCGGTCCTAATGATCACGTTCCCCGGATCCACCCCCGGCGGGGGGGGGCATCGCCGAGCTCGCAACGAGCCGCTGAGAGGTCCAGACGTTCCCTTGGTTCCATTCCACTTCAAGGTCTGGTAGCTTGCTCTCGTCGATCCCGGCAATCCCTTTTTTAACCCACGAGGCATGAGAGCTGTGCATCCTTTCCAAGCGGCTCTTGGACCAGTTGCACCACAGCTTCCGCCCTTGAACACCCAAGACCTCGGCTTCTGCGAAGGCACGGATGACCTGCTGCATCCTCGCTCGCATGTGGCCGTAGGATTCCCCTCGCCTTTCCGCGAAAGAAGCCAATGCCATGCTCCTGCGAACCCCCGTCGTGAAGGGAGGCGCATCCAAGAGGCCTTCCACATCCAACTTAGACAGGGCAGTCTTGAGCTCAGACAACAAATCTCCACGCCTGGTCTCCCTGGCCCACCCGCCGAAGATGAGCGTTCGCTGCCGCCTTGCCTGGTCATCATTCTCAACCCTGCCGCTCGAGACCGATCCTTCGCCCTGAAGGAGCTGACCTAGTTTGGCCTCCATGTTTCCCAGCTTGCGCTCAAGGTCAGAAACCCTCTCGTTCGTCTTGCCAACCTTCTCATCGACCACCGCCTCGAAGCGCGCTGCAGCACGTGTAACAGCACTATCCTGAGCTTGAAGCAGCTGAGCAGTCTGCTGGCTCAGCATCGCCTGCAGCTCTTCCGCCGTCACACTCGCGGCCACCGTCCCCCCAGTTCTGGGCGCCTTTTGCGGACTGAGCCCCTCATTGTCATCCGGCACTCGTTTCTGCTGCGCCAGGTCAATCTGCTTCTTCGACATGTCGCCAGCACAAAGCCCCGAATCGTGTAGAAGCCCTTGAACCGGGTCGGGTAGCCGGGAGACGCCTGCAGGTCCTGGGTCCGCCGAGCACCGCGGTGGAGCGGAGAATCGGTCCCTCGGCGACGACGAGGCAAACGCCGCAAACCAACCCCCGAAAGGAAAGACGACCCCCCCACCTTGAGCCAAAATGGCTTGAGCCTTAGGGTTTAGGGTTTAGGGTTTAGGGTTTAGGGTTTAGGGTTTAGGGTTTAGGGTTTAGGGTTTAGGATTCAGGGTTTCGGATTTAGGGTTTAGGGTTTAGGGTTCTGGGTTTAAGGTTTAGG
>CAJNDV010031845.1:0-45314 GCA_905221635.1 Symbiodinium sp. CCMP2456 | reverse complement strand
TCCTGCGCGGCTGCGACGCACGCTGCCGCCCTTCTGCATAGATGCGGCGCGCGCTTTCAACAAGTGTCTGGTCCGACGCTTCATTTCCGTCGTCCGCCAGAGCGATGACAGATCTGCGAAAGGAATCGCTGTTTCCGTTTCCTCTTTCAAGGTGGCAGCGATCGCGGCAACCCTCACTGATTGAAGAAATCCCTAAACCCTTAACCCTACACCCAAAACCCAAAACCCTCAACCCTAAACCCCTAAACCCTACCCAACACAGACCACCCATTGCCAACCCCACCCCATGCCACAACAACCCAAAACACATCCACACATACCGCCCCTTGCCAGCCAAAACAAACCCAGCAGCCTCCCCCCATACTACAACAACCCCAACAGCCCCCACAACCCCCCTCCATGCCACCAACAGACAACCCAGACAGACCCTCGTAGCAGCCACCAGGGCCCCAAAACAGCACACCCAGCACACCCGCATAACATCGGCAAGTGTATAGGGTTTAGGGTTTAGGGTTTAGGGTTTAGGGCAACAAGGACCCCTACAAAATTATCTTGGTAATTGCCCAGACTTCTATAGTAGGACAATTGAAACTGCTGAAAGTCCGTGCTTCGGAGCTTTAAATCGCTCACGCCTGCAGGCCCTGTCGAGTAAGCGGCAGCAACAGGGTTTAGGGTTTAGGGTTTAGGGTTTAGGGTTTAGGGTTTAGGGTTTAGGGTTTAGGGTTTAGGGTTTAGGGTTTAGGGTTTCAACTTCAAGCCCGAAACCCCCACCTGCAGATCCGAAACCCCACTTACTGCTTTAAGGGGAAGAATACAGGTGGCATCATCCTAGTTATGGTCCCTAAGGGTCCAAGTACGCAAATAGTAGTGTTTCAAGTGCCAACAATCATTCAGAACATGAAAAATTTGGCACCTAACACCATACTATTTGGGTACTTAGACCCTCTGCGGGCGGTATATACCTAGACCCCCCCACTACCCTCGAGTATACCCTAAATACCCACTATGAAGGACCATAGGGTCTCTATCCAAGGCCCTTGGGGGTCCTCTGTTAATGACATAAATCCTGCATTACATTAAGATTACCTTAAGCACCCTAAACTACGGGAATTATGGTAGTTTCCTTATTATGGGTAATGCAGGATTTACCCTTACCCTCTAAGGACTCATGTTCTAAGCCTTTTGGGCCCAAAGACCCTATTATATGAGGCTTTTGGGCTTTTGGGCTATTTTGATGCCAAGGGTTAGATCATCAACCGTAGTATGGACCCTCTGTAAAAATCTTCCCTCCGAAGCCCCGAGGCCCCAAATTTTGCGACCGAGACACAGGCGTTGTACCTGGCTCATGTAGGGGCCTTAATAATTAGGACAGGGCTTCTTTAAAGGGATCCTTAAATTAAAGAGTTCTTTTCAAGGGTTCTATAAGGGATCTACTGTAATAGGTAATGTAGGGGCCTTTATAACTCAAAAAGGGTTTTGGGGTCCTTTATACTAAAGTTAAAAGGAGCCACCCAAAATAGTATAGGTAATTATTCAGGCCTCTATATTAGCACTGTCGCAACTCTGGTTCCCTGTTGGGACTATATGAAACATGATCATGTTTCATCCTTATGGGGTTTTGCTATAACAAAAATGCAAACCTGTATCCAAAAACGACCTAGAACTTGTTGCCGAGGAAAACAAATCTGTAATATGTACCTATGTATTGGATGAGCAGACTTTCAGTGGCTGGCATCACACGCACTTTCAGCATCAACATGCAAGTTAGATGTTCTGTAGTTTAGGGTACATTCCTACCCTAAACCCTGAACCTTAAACCCTATTGAGGACCCAGTGACCCTTACCGGAAGCAACCCCCTACCGTTGCACTGTGCACCGCATCTTTCTATGACATATGTGTATGAACCTTAAGCCTTCTCGGTTCACGGTTTAGGGTGTAGGGTTTAGGGTTTATGGTGCAGGGTTTCAGGCTTTAGGGTCTAGGGCCCTAAACCCTAAACCCTATACCTTTTAAAATTCCTTAAACTCAGAGATCTCGGGGTACAGAATCAGGTCCGCTTCCAGCCGGTGCTCGTTGACGTCCGACAGAAGATGGATGGCCTTTCAGCGGCTGCAACGGTGTTAGGGTTGCTCAGGTTCTAGAGCTGAGGGTCCTAAACAGCCTGAAGCCGAAACCTTGAGCACTAAAGCCTAAAGAGCAACTAGTACCTTGTATGGTGCTGGGCGAAATGAAGCATACAGTGTATGATACCATCATATATCATAAGTCATAAGTAACAGATAAACCTGCAGCTCTAAAACCCGCAATGCCAAACCCTCCACCCAAACGGTGCGCGGGATGCTGTTGGTGGTTTGAGTCCTGCATTTTCTTAAGGACCCTAAACTATGGGAATTAGGGTATATTCCTTGTTCTGGGTAATGCAGGACTTATATCATCAACCGTAGGTTTAGGAGTTTTGGCTGGGTCAGGGATTAAGGCATTGGGTTCGAGTGTTTTGGGTGTGGTTTCGGGCTCAGGGTTCAAAACATTGCGGGGTATTGGGCTTAGGGGTTTTAGGGTTTAGGGCTTATTTAGGGTTTAGGGTTTACTGTACGGCTTCGGGTTTAGGGGTTTAGGGGTTTGCATGCGTTCTCTTGAGTGCCTTCACCTAGAAGCCACATGCAGGTTGTAGAGTGGCGAGTTACGAGATCCTACACGCTGCACTTCCCAACAGCGAGCTTCCCCAAAGAAATTTTGCATCAAATGCAGGAAAACAGTGTCTGGTTCTGGTTAATACAGGCATATAGGGGCCTTAATTTAATAATTAGAATAAGGTTTTGGGCTTTTAAGGTATAATTATGATAAGGAACCCCCAATACCCTATTCTAATTATCAGGGCCCCTACATTAGTTCTCGTGAAAAACGGAATCCTCATGGCACAGGACAGCCCCCCAAACTCCGAACTCAAAAGGGTTTAGGGTTTCGGGTTTAGGGTTTAGGGTTGAACCCTGCAAGCCCTAGCCCATCCTAGCCGCGATCCCCTGAAAGCCCTGAAAGCCCGAGACACCCAAAGCAACAACAGCAGAAAACGAAAAACCGACGAAGCCTAACTAACCCTGAACCCTTTAAACCCTGTAAACCCTATGAACCCCAAACGCTGTATTTATACTAGAAGCCCTAAACCCTGAACCCGATGGTCCTGCTGCCACTGGGCCCCTCGTCCACAGGCGCTGCTGCAGCTACCTCAAACTGTTATAGGCTCCCATAAAGACAGGGTTTAGGGGTTTCGGGTTTAGGGCTTTAGGGTTATAGGCGTTTAGGTCCCAAAAGACCATCCTTATCAGGGTTTTAGGGACCTAATTCCATAATGGTAGTATATATGGAGCCTCTGGGTAATGGCTCCTTGAAGGAACAGTGGCAAAACAAACCCTAAACCCTAAACCCTAAACCCTAAACCCTAAACCCTAAACATTCAAGTGTGGTACTCCTGCCAGAACCCAGAATCAGCTTTAGAAGACCCGGCTGCCAAACCTTTCCGGGTGCCTAAGTCCCTAAACCCAGGACCCAAACCCTATGAAAAGCTTGCAACATCCACCTCCGACTGAAAATCGCGAACCTCAAATGCTCAATTCGGCGATAGAAACACATGTCTTCTCACTCTTCCTTCGCCCTTTCGCGGGCGCTTACAAGCACATGCGCGCAGTGTAGCGGTAATTAACGATTCAAAACTTTGGGGGGGAAACAAGGCGTTCAGGGAAGATGTCTATACATGGTATGTGTGTATGTATGTGTGTGAGCATGTATGTATAAACACACACACACACACACATATATATATATATATACATATACATGTATATGGGTGTGGGATTTGGGGTAGTTGACAAAGATGTGTGCGTCAAGTGCTGGGTGCAAGCAGGACGAATTTCGCGAAGTTGTCAAATCTCTGTAGGGAATTTAACCTGAAAGCCTTCAAGCCCTCACGGAGATCCCACACACGATTCCCTGAATGGTTTCAGATGCCCATGCTATTCTCTGATTCCCTTTGGCACCACCGAAACATTCGGGTCTTTGACAACCTTTGGTATCTTCTTAGCCAGCCCCCAAACCCTGAACCCTAAACCCTACGCCCTAAATCCTACGCCCTAAACCCTAAACCCGAAGCCCTAAACCCTAAACCCGAAGAACTAAGCCCTGCACCCGAAGCCCTAAACACTAAACCCCAAGCCCTAAGCCCTAAACTCCAACCCTCAAACGAACGACCCCTCAACCTGCAAACCTAAAACTCGGACACCCCCTCAGGTCCCTGTTGAAGGAGCCCTTCCCAGAGGTTCCATATCGACTCCGACGGTTTAGGGTTTAGGGGTTTAGGGTTTAGGGTTTAGGGTTTAGGGTTTAGGGTTTAGGGTTTATGGAACCGCTACAGTATCCTTTACAACCCTTACACCTAAGGTGAACCCATGGGCCCCTAGTATGGCCCCTTAACCCTATCCTTATACACCTACTATATACCCTATATGTACCCTTTACAACCCTTACAGGAACCCCCAAAGTAGGTAGTATTAGTAGGGGTACCCCTTAAAGGGTACCCCTTCTGAACCCTACTTTTGGCTCCCTTAAAAGGGCCCTTATTGAGAGGGTCTATATCTCCAAGGGTCCCCCTTGCTCCCACAAAGGATGCCGGGTTTGGATCATCAAGTTTAACCACAGGCTCCATACAGACTACCATTATGAAATTATAGGGTTTAGGGTTTAGGATTTAGGATTTAAGGTTTAGGGTTTTGAGGCTCCATACACACTACCATTATGGAAGCGGGCCCCCACAAGACCTAAGCCTTAAATAGTTGTTGTCTAAACCCTAAAAGCCCTGAACCTGAATAGTTGCTTGTAGGGTTCTGGGGGTTTCACCCTAAACCCTAAACCCTAAACCCTAAACCCTAAACCCTAAACCCTAAACCCTAATTAAAGAAGCCCTAGGGCTTTTAGGGTTTAGGGTTGTTGGGGGTTTGTTAAAGGAGCCCCAAACCATCAGCCAACTATCAAAGGCTTAGGGCTTTTAGGGTTTAGGGTCTTGGGGTTCTAGACCCAGGAGTAACCTAGGAATGAAAAGGGTGCCCTTTTTGGTTTTAAGGGGATTATAAGGGAGCCCCAACCCTAAAAAAGGAAATAAGGGCCTACTCCGAGTCCTAGTCCTTAAGGTAATGGCAGGATTTATATCATCAGCAGTATCTCGGGGAGTCTTTGCTTATTTTCGGCACTTGGAGCCTCAGCGTACCCTACTCTTAAGCTGCTGTGACCGGCAAGGGGACCAGATTCGATAATTACGGTTTAGGGTTTAGGGTTTCGGGTTTTAGGGTTACCGTAAGCCTTATGTACCCCAAAAACCCTATTCCAACTAGTAAGGTCCCTATATTAAACACAGAAGGCCGAAAACTTCAACTAGACCCGACACCCTGAACTAGGACCTTAAGCCCTCAACTTCGATTTGCAGCAAGGTCGACGACCGACCTCAGCACAACGAGCCCCTGAGCTAACGAACCTGAGCCCGGAGCCGCGTAAACTTCATGAAGGCTTCGGGATTTGGGGATCTCGGTGTACAATTTAGGGTTTAGGGTTTAGGGTTTAGGGTTTAGGGTTTCGGCTCAATTAGACCGATTGGGATTCCCGGGGCTCCAAAAAGCCCAAAGTAGGTACTATTTACAGACTTTAGACCCCAAAGTAGGTTCTATTTGCATACTTGGAGCCCTAGGGATTTGGGGAGTTTTACGGGCTAGGGTTTAGGCACCTAGGGACCTGGCTTCGGTTTCCAAAGGTTCAGATGTCTATAGCAATGGGTGACTACAGTGTCACAAAAGAGGCAAAAACTACGACTGCTTGTGTGGATGCTTGTTCTAGAATATGTTGAGTCGGCAGATATCGTTGACCTAAACCCAGAATAAATTCTTCCGTCCCTCAACCTAGGACAAGTTTCCCTTTTTCAGGAAACATGCCACGACTCATCGGAAGGGCTGTTCAAGCCTCTGGGAATCACCCCATTCCGCTGCAGGGGCTGCGAAATCAGGCTTTAATAAAAGTGCAATGGTTCGCAATCTATGTTGTGCTAAGGGTCCATGTAACTATATAGTACATAATTGGGGCTTACCGGGGTTCCTCTATCGGTGCTTTGGGGTCCAAGCTTTTTGGCAGTGTAGGTACATGGACTAGGGATAGTTCCGCTTCTGCCCTCTGTGTCTCGCAGGTTTTGTTGACTTATTGCGGTGCCGGGGGCTTTACGTCTAAAGGTTGAGCTTCCCTGTGAAGGTTTTGAAGCCGAGACGTTAGATCAACAGCATGCAAGTCAAGCTTCCGGCGGAGGTGGGCGCAGGCGCAAGAAGGACCTCGAGCTCGAAAAGAACGGCTTGTTCCTACAACTGCTGTAGAATCATAAAACCTTGTCATTCAAGGGCCATCGGTGCTTTTCGCCCGTATTAGTTAAGCAGGGGGACTAGTGATATCACGGCTTACCTTGACCATCGGGCGGACTTAACTACACAGTCATAGGTTGCCAAGGACGATGTGTCGGTTCGTGAAAGTGCCACGACCGGCCGGGAGAACACGCTCAACCAACCAAGTCCTGCAGCCGACCATATCGTTGGGCTTCTGCTCTTCGTATAGTATTTGAGTATACATATCCTGGATATGGAAGGCTGAAGCGCCCTCTGATTGCCACACGCTAAGGCATAAGCCGGAACGCGAAATGACACCAACTTTCCCCTGAAGACAAGGCTTGGCGTGTAACTGCGAAGCCTTGCGACGTCTGTAAGAGTGACCCCCGGTTTGTGGAGCAATTGATGGTGACAATAAACACATTTCTGCACCAAGCTTTGAGCCAAGCAGCACTGCTTCGAGCATGTGTGTCCCCGCTTCCCACACTGCAAACACGAACAGGAGGAAGAGAGTTACACCAGCAGGTTTGAGCTTGTTCCGCGCGTCCCCCGCGAGGAACATGAGCAGGATCAAGAACCAGACTCGGAAAAACCTCAGCAGCGAAGTGTGTAGGTTTTGAAACGACATGTATTCATGTAGTATAGGGGCCTTAATAACTAGAATAGGGTTGTGGCGTATATTATACTATAAATGTATGCATTTACATATATACATACATGTACCAATGTGCAGGAGGTACGTATACAAGCCAAAATCGCCACTCCGTTTGCAGAGCCCCCTTCTTCCATGCAATAAATAGGGACCTTTTCGAATAGACCACGGATTTGGCATACGCTGCAGCATACTTGTTTGGGCCTACACATTGGCTGTTACTATCACTCCTGCTGCAGACCATCTATACCCGACAACGATCCTAAGACCCTCATAGTTCCCTACAAAAAAACGTGTAGTATGCTTGAAGGTACCTTTCATGGCCTGACAGTTTATTGAGGACCTGCAATACAAAATAGAGGCTGCTGCGTAAAGGAATAAATAAAGAACGGCGGCTTTTGAGAGAGACTCATTTTGGAGAACCATCATTGACTTGTGATGGCGTGAAACCGTTAAACCCAAACCTGAAAGCCTAAACCGTGAACCCTTATCATGAACACACTCAGGCAAGTCCTAGGAGGCCTCAGGCGCCCTAAACCCCTAAGCCCTAAACNNCTAAACTCTAAACTCTAAAACCTAAACCCTAAACCCTAAAACCCTCAACCCTGAACCCTAAACCTTAAACCCTAAACCTAAACCCTAAACCCTAACCCTAAACCCTAAAACCCTAAACTCGAGCTCAGAGCTTGGAGGACGCAAGAAGCTGAGAGGACCCAGAAGCCCCAGCATCTTTCAGCACGTCTTAGCGCTCCTTGGGTCCCTGGTTTAGGGCTTATAAGGTGGTTTAAGTTCCTAGACCCCCCAACTACCCTCTATTATACCCCAAATACCTACTATTAGGGACCATAAGGGCTCCATTAAAGGGCCATTGGGGGGTCCTGGTTTGAGGGTTTAAGGCTTAGGCTTTTAGATTTTAGGGTTTAGGGTTTAGGGCTTAGATTTTAGGGTTTAGGGTTTAAAGGCTTAGATTTTAGGGTTTAGGCTTTAGGGTTTAGGTGTTCAGGGTTTTGGGGTCTTTGGTTTGGTTGTGTCCTCGCACCTTCGCTAGTTAGACAACCATACTCCGAGAGGGTGGGTGAACCAACGAGTGCCTGACCCTCACAGGCTCGTACCCCCTTTGGGTACAGGGTTTAGGGTGACCCCTCCAAGGGCAACGATGATGAAGTGCATGCTGGCTGCAGGATTCCGTCCAAGAGCACACGCGCCTTTTCTTTTTGCGTGTTGGCTGACATGACATCACCACTGAACCCTAAACCCTAAACCCTAAGCATTGAATTCAGGGTGTAGGAGGGATGGAGGGGCATCAGACAAGTGATTCAGGATTTCACAGCAGTACTTGGAGGTTCATGGGACATAATAAGTACAGCTATACATACCTTAATTGGGGTTATATAAGGCATTATAAGTATAGTTACCATATTTATAACCCTAGCTACTAAGTCCCATGAACCTTTAAGTAGGGTCGCCGAGCAGCAAGACGACCCAGAAGTCCATCTGGACGGATCGCCAGGCGTGAGACAGGCAGGCAGACACGAAGAGCGTGCTGTACCTTTCTGATCCCATAGGCTCCAAACAAACCGTTCCTGGTTTCAGGCGTGTCATCTATAAGTCAAGAGGTACCTATAAGCCCCCGAAACTAGGAAAAAAGTAAGCCAACACCTATAAAAGGCGATTATTCTGCCTACTTTTGGGGTTCAGGCAATGCTTTCCGGAGCTCCGGGGTGTCGGTTCAGTGCTGACGGCTGAGGCCTCTGAAGGAGTTTGAGGGTTGCGGGTTCATGGTTAAGGGCGTCCAGGTTCTTAGGGTCTATGAGACCTCGGAATCCCTAACCATCAAAACAACCCAGGTACTCGGGTCTAGAGTAGTGGTTATGTAGGTTGGGTTTTTGGCATTGGGGAGAGCATACATATTACTACGTTCTTGGAGCCACAGCCCTATGCAACAACTACCCGGGCTCAAGCTATGCACCTTCTTCGGTCAAGTCTTGGATTGAGCCAATCTCCGGGGATCGCTAGACTCTCAACCCCCAAACCCTTTCGCCTAAACCCCAATCCCCGCACCCTAGACCCTAAACCCCGGACCCTACCCCTTTTTACCCGGGGGCCCTATACCCTGCCCAAGCCAAGGCAAGCTGCGCGCCGCTTTCGACACCAGCCTGTTCGGGTTTAGGGTTTAGGGTTTAGGGCAGGGTTGGGGTGTCAGGGTGAGGCCGAAAGGCTACGGCCTGAATCGTATCGCGAGCCTTTCGCCTCTATGATAAGAGGAATCTTGAGGGTCCGAATACCTAAATAGTAGGGTTTTCAGCTGAATGGCTTGTGGTACATTCCTAAACCCACATACCTCTTTCCTTGCAGGAAGGCAACATCAAGATCTGCCAAACTGGGACATGTTTTGCATTTTGACGAAGCCATAAGTAGCCTAAACTCGAAATAAACCCTATAGACGCTAAAGCAAGCCCAAGTCCTAAACTACTATGCGGGCCGAAATAATTACTTACTCTTCTGGGTGGTTCCATCTTCATAAGTACAATATAATATACCTCAAAACCCTGTTCTAATCATTAAGGCCCAATATCTTGGCCTTTAAGCAACCCTATTCTAATTGTTAAGGCCCCTATATTACCACCTAAACCGTGAACTTTCAAGGTTGAGCAGCTCACCATGTTGAACCTCAGGCTCTGGCCAAAACCCCTAAAACAAATACTCTTAAACCCAAGTAGGGTGTAGGGTTTAGGGGTTTAGGGCTTAGACCCTAAACCCCCTAAGCCCTAAGTCCATATCCCTTAGGGTACGTCCCAAGAAACCGCCCAAACCCTAAACCCTAAACCCTAAACCCACCTCGGAGATTGCAATGACGAAAGAGGCCAGCTGCGAGTGGTGAAGCCGAGGCAAGTCGATGGAGGTCACAGCGAAGTGGAAGTCCCGGTTCTCCTTGACAGACCCCCGGCTAGGGTTTAGGGCTTAGGGCTTAGGGTTTAGGGTTTAGGGTTTAGGGTTTGGGGTTTAGGGTTTAGGGTTTAGGACAGACCCCCGGGAGGATCTAGAAAGTAGAACCCCTAGTTTGGGACCCTATATTACTAAGGGCTCTTTATAGGAACCGCCATTAAGGGATCTACTTTTTGGATCCTCCTCGGGGTCTGGGGACAGACCCCCAGGAGGATCCGTTAATGGAGCTCCTATAAAGAACCTGTAGTATAGGGTCCCCAATTAGGGATCTACGTTCTAGATCCTCCCGGGGGTTTGGGTTTTGGAGTTGTGTAAGCGTTACTAGGGGTTTAGGGTTTTAGCGTTCAGGGTTCGAAGGAGTAGGACCGCTGATTTGAGACCCCATACTACTAAAGGGTGTTTTATAGGACCCCCACCCTCAAGGGATTTACTTTGTAGATACTCCCAGAGGTCTGGGTCTATAAGGGGATCTCCTGCAGTTGTTGAGGGTGTAAAGTTTAGGGGTTCCGGCTTCAAGCCTAATGAAGGATTTTGTAGAGCTTGGTAGGGTTTCGTTAGGGTTCTCCTGCAGCTACTAGTGTTTGGGGTTTGGCGTGCCGGGTCTCCGGTTTATAGGGCTAACCCTAAGGGTCCATGTACCCAAATAGTAGATACTTTGGCCTTAATGTAGCCCCTATTTAGATACTTTGGGGCCAATGTATATACTATTTAGGTACATGGACCCTTAGGCTAAGGTTTGGTCGGTTTTGGGTTTCGGGTTTAGGGGGCTTCAGGGTTAGGGTTTACCTAGAGTCTCCATTGTAGTTCCTTTTTGTGGGTTATCTTCCAGGATCCTGAATACAAAGTTGGTTAAACCCAAAAAAAAGGAACTGCAATGGAGACTACGGTCCCCAAACCCTTAAACCCAGTATATACTTTGGCCTTATAGTAGTCCCTATATGGGTACTTTGCGGGCAAAGTATATGCTATTTGGGTACATGGACCCTTAAGGTTAGGGTTCAGGGCTCGAGCTACAGCTGGTTGTCCTCAAGATACGGGCAGAGGAGCGCAGCGCTGATAGTGGTGTAGAGTCAAACACTGGAGGCATAGGCAGGGATTGCTAACCAGCGAAATTAACCGGTTCGGGGTTTACGGCCTTGATCATTGCAGAATTAGTTCTCTACCATGCTTAGTCATCAAGAAGCGCGCCTAACACAGGCACACCATCCCGCTCAGCCAATGTAGATCAATCGCTAGCGGTTTGGCCTAATGACTCTAGCATTGATTCCGAAAGACAGACGCTCTGCAGATCGAGCGTCTTGGTAGGGAAAGAAGGCTTCGATTCGCGTGAAGATATCCTGGATTCTGGGGCCATCGGTAGAGTGCTTCAATTCCAGCTCTATGCCCCACGGTCGTTTCTGTGAGTGTGCCTGAATTAGGCTCTGAAAATCCCGCGGCCTTTTCCTGAAACTCTTCGACAGACCCTAATAATACGAGTAGGAAGGTGCAGATCCACTAGCAAAAGAACAAGGATTCAGAAACTTGCACCAGAGGAGGGGTTGCTGTGCACAGGTCCGCATTGTTTGTTTTCCCAGGGGGGGGGGGAATGACGTCCACTTGGCCACCATGGTCATGGTCGCCCACATCGTCAATGTGATGCATCACCGTCATGATAATGATGATGATCATCATCATTCTGTATCACCGCCCTCATCATCAAACCGGCAGGAAACGCTGTGAAGACAAATGTTCTGTGCATGGTCCCCACATGAGTGGATGCTGCTACCCACCCATGCCCGTCACAAAGCATGATAGAAAGAACGAGCGAACGAACGAACGCAATCGCACACAAACAACATAGAAAGAAACCAGTGACCACAGCATGAGCGAGCTAGAAAGACAAATAAACAAAACATTCGTCATATAGAAAGAACGACAAAATGTACACCAAACGAAGGACAGACCTAACTAAACAAAAAATACATAGTGAATACAGCATGTCAACAGTAAAAGTCCAACCCAGGAAAGAGGAGCAAGCAACAGAACAAATACAACAAAGACCGACACTCATAATGATGAAACGATTACTTCAGCAAAACAATGACATTTACACTGAGTGCACGACATACGGTAGAACCAACACCCCAAACAGCAATGAACCATCATACAAAAACCAGGATTCTTGGCCTTCCACAAACCTTGGGCTCCAAATAGCCCAAAGTAGGTACTATTTATAGACTTTAGACCCCAAAGTAGGTACTATTTGTATACTTGGAGCCCAGGGGAAAGAAGCAGTGGGAAGCCCGCAATGAAAGCTTGTGAGTGTGCAGACCCTCCCTCCGGTGCCCCTTCCTGGGGAGACGCATCATTACTTGGAGGTTCATGGGACTTACCCTAAGGGTCCATGTACCCAAATAGTATTTTCTTTGGCCTTAAAGTAGTCCCTATATAGGTACTGTGGGCCAATGTATATACTGTTTGGGTACATGGACCCTTCAGGTTAGTAAGTACAGTTATGAGTACCTTAATTGGGGTTATAAGTAACTATAAGTATAGTTGCCTTATTCATAACCCTAGTTACTAAGTCACCTGAACCTCTAATTATTAAAAAACTCAGCCTCACACAAGAGTCCAAAATGTCACAGGAATGTGGGATCCTGCGTCCTACGTGTGGGATGAAGGGAAATCCAGAGACCGTCTGCGCGGGATCCTTCTCTTTGTGGGCTTTTGGATGCCCGTTCTAGAATTGCTGTAAGCCAGCAGCTGCGTCATGTCTGTGACACATTCGGAAATTGAAAGAGATGACGACTTCTCGAACATTTCGGGCGGGCTTCAGCGTCTCACCGTTTAAGACTTCAGGCTTTGGCGCTACGTACAGGACTGCCGAGGTTTGACTATTGATTCCCCAACCTCAAAAACCTACCGTTTAAGGACATATATTGGGCCATTCGAATCAGGAACACCCAACAACATGTGGGGTTCTTCGGGTCCAGGTTATGGCAGCAACTTGTCTGCATGTTGCTATATTGTCGATCGACTCTCGCCGATCTTTCCCAAATCGGCCTCTCAAGGCCTTTTAGTCACGTTCGTAATGAAGGAACATATGAAATGCCCTAAACCCTGGGGCTCCAAAACGGCTAGAGTAGGTACTACTTACAGACTTTAGACCCCAACATAAGTACAGTCTGTATACTTGGAGCCCAAACCCTAAACCCTAGACCCTATAGCCATAGTCTCAGCCCAAGCATCCGGATTGCTCAGGTCTTGAACTTCCCGCAAGCCATTCGGAGACCTTAGCTGCCGGGTGTCAAGATTCCCAAAGGGTTCATGTACCCATGTAGCACACCCTAAGGGTCCATGTACCCAAATAGTATATACTTTGGCCTTGGTGCAGTCCCTATCTGGGTACTTTGGGGCCGAAGTATATACTATTTAGGCGCATGGACCCTTAGGGAAACTACTTTGGCACTTAAGTGTGTTAATCGGAACCCCTTGAATGCCTAAAGCTATGCGGTATTGTAGGCACATGGAACCTGAGGACTGCGGGTTAGGGCCTCCGGCTTCGGCGGCCCTAACCCGACACCCCAACTGGTGACATCTTGAACTCCGAACGCTCATCGGCGCTCTGACGGTTTCAGTATCCAGCCACTGAACATGAAATGCGCAACCCAAACCCTGAAAGCTCCTTCGAGAGCTGACGATAAGCCCCTTTTAGATCCGTATCCCTAAACCCTAAACCCAACCTGTTGGGGTTCGAAACTACAAACTTCGTCTTCTCAGTTGCTGAGTTCACAAGCCCCAAAAAGTGTACACTTTCAGTTCTATAAGGCATCATATTGCCCCAAAAAGTGTAAAGTGTACTCACTCAGTTACCAAGTCTTAATCAGGAATCCTAAACCCTAAACCCTAAACCCTAAACCACAAGCTTCGTCTTAATCAGGAATGAAGCGCTCGAGCAGATGAAGCCCATGGCTGCTCGACATCCGCCGCCGCAGCCAGAGGTCTCGCCTCACGAGCTCCTGGACAAAAAGAACCCTAAACCCTAAACCCTACCTTTAGGGTTTAGGGGTTTAGGGGTTTAGGGGTTTAGGGTTTAAGGGGTTTCGGGGTTTAGGGGTTTAGGAATTTAGGGGTTTAGGGTTTTGGGTCTAGGGTGTAGGGCTTTTGGGGGTAAGGGTTTACCTTAAGAACCCAAAACCTACTTTTTTGTAGGGTTCCTATAAATCCCATACTAGGGTTTATAATAAGAACCTACAAAAAAAGTGGGTTTGGGGTTCTTAAGGTAAACCCTAAACCCTACAAGGAGGCACTTCTAACCTGCGCTGCAACCTGAACTCGAAACTCCCTTCTTCGACCCCCCCGACTACCCTCTATTCTACCCCACATAACCTCTATCAAGGGCCATATAAGGCTTTATGAAAGGATGCTGGCAAAACCCCGAACTGCCTGCTACTGCGCTTGTTTCCGGGATCCTTCAAATGGACAGAATCCTACTGTTGATGGACAAAATCCTGCATGACCTTGCATACCTAAACTATGGGATTTATGGTACTATACTATATTTGGGTCATGCAGAATTTTGTCCATCAACCGTATGCATCTCCAACTGCTTTTCGGATCACTCAACCACTCAGCATCTCTCATGCAGAGCTCTGAGCCCTTAGCCCTACGGCCCGAATGCCTGAGCCTTAAACCCCCGTTCGAACATCCCTATAAGCTCTAAACTACAAACCCCAGCGCTAAAGTCCTATAAACTCTACTCCCCTGCCCTAAAGTCCTAATTAAACTCTAAACCGCTACCCTGAAGCCCCAAACTCCAAAAGACCCTATCTCCTCCTCTCCGAGGTCCTAAAATCGAACCCAAGGGGAAGCTGATAACTAGGCATCGGAGAGAGCAAGCTCCTTCCGGGCATTTCGGAAGGGCACTTTGGCGACCAGGCAGGACAAGTACCTTGCTTAGGCTAGACTAGGGACTAGGCTTAGGGTGGCTTCGACAGGGGTGTTAGAAAGGTTTCTACACGGTTCTAATATCTTTTGAAGGGGGCTCCCAGGGTTTCGCACTACTGCGCAGGCTCCTAGGAGGATCGTAAAGTACATCCCTCAAGCAATCTCGTAGTGCTTAACGTTTCGGGTTTAGCGTTTCGTGGAACCGCGTGCGACCACTTTGAAGCTCCTCCCGAAAATCCTGATGCTTTCACAGGAGCAGAGGCACAAGCTGCGTGCACTGCTGCGGAACAAGCAGCCCGAAACGCAAGGGCTCTAAACCCAGAGATTGAAGCCTTGCTAAGCTTCGAATCCCAAGCTTCCGCTCGGCAAGTAGCAACAAGATCATATGCTGGAGATCCCCGTAACTTGAGACCACACAAGGCCGAGGAACAAACCAAACATGCATTCCGCTAGCCACGAGATGCAAGGTACTTATCGAGTAGCCTACTGTCGCACATGACAGTGACTATAGCATCTCATACTTTGCCTCTACACCCTGAAACTCAAATACCCTAGAATGGATTCTAAAGCATAAGAACCCTAATCAACCTAAACCCTCGTCGGAGATCAGATCGGCTGCTTCTTCAGCTCACTGCCACTGCATCCGAAGCTGCGGATTGCCTCCACGCACGCTTTAGGGTTTATAGTCGGTATTTAGACAGAGTTTTGGCTTCACGGCTTTTTTCGCTTCAAGGCTTTAGAGTAAGGTGTTTAGGGCTTTCTGGTTTGAGTGAGGGTTGTCGATGTTAGTTGTAAAGAACTAAGTGCTCGGAGTCCGTGTAAACAAGATTCAAGGTGTTGGCACCGGTGGTTGAGCGGCACATGGTCGTTCGAAACATGAGTTCTGGCAGCATGTGAGCTGACACTGTACAAACCACCCAGTATGTTCTTCAATGTAGATGAATGATAATGTTATCGTCACTGCTGTTTTTCTCACTGCCACATGTGTACGGACAATCGTTTCATCCAAAACATGATACAGCCTGCTGCCGCTACAGCATACCGATGTGCTTTATGGTTTGTAGCATAAAGTGAAGGAACAACAACACTACCCTTCGCTGCTAACCATAAACATACACATAGCAAGTTGCAATTCGTGTGCGTCGGGAGCTGCGAAGAGCTTCGGAAACCAGTTGTGTATTTCTGGTTCAGCCATTGGGCTTGAGTGAATTGGTATCCTGCAGCTGCCTTGACTGTTCAGCGTTTCGCCTTCAATACCTCGGATTTCTGTCGGTGTCGTCTTGGTTTGGGGCCGTGTTTTCGGCTGACATGGAATCTTGAACCAACAGATTGCCGGGAAGATGTGGAGTTAGTTGCACACGCACTCTAGGACCCTACCAGGACTAAACCCTAAACGCTGACCCCCCTAAACCCTAAACCCCCTAATTAATCCCTGAACACCAACCCCCCAAGCCCCAACAAACGGAACACAACAAAAACATACAGCGACAGACCCTCAGATTTGCTCTTATCCGAAAGGCCGTGAAGATCCCGGAGCATTGAGAACTGAGTGCGCAAAGACGAGAAGCTGTGCTGATACGTAGTACTGATTAGCGAGAGAAGAAGTCGCAGCTAGCATCACCATCGTCATCGTCATCATCCCTCAGCATCCGACAAAACCTTTTCCTATTGAATTAGGGCCCCTTTTTTAGGTTCCCAATAAAATTACTACGGCACCCTCATAAAACAAGGAGCCTGAAAAGGGACCCTAGTCTAGAGAGTTAATATTCATGTGGCAGAAACCTGTATGTTGTATGGCTGCTTGGACCTTCCGGGAGTGCTAAAGCACATGAAGTCCTGAACCCCCCAGCGCGAATTGCACCCCCCCAAAATAAATTCTACACAGGAAGCCAAAAGAGAAGCCTGAACTAAAGGAGAACTCAAAGCCATGAGCCCTAAATAAACCCTGAAAGCTTCAACTAGGCGTCGATTTTCACAGTCCCCAAAATTATGTAAAACCAGGGCTCTGTATGAAACAATAAAGGGAATTCAAATTTATCCCGAATCGATACCTAGTCTGGGGTTATAGTACCGCCAAAAAGGCTCAAGGTTACCTACTCTACTGCTAAGAGAGGGTTGAGGGCTTAGCGTTTGGGGTTAGCCTCAGGGTCCATGTACCCAAATAGTATATACTTTGGCCCCACAGTACCCATATAGGGACGACTTTAAGGCCAAAGTATATACTATTTGGGTACACGGACCCTTAGGGTTAGAGAACTGCCGATATCCTAAACCCTAAACCCTAAACCCTATAAGCCCGAAACCCTAAACCCCTAAAACCCAAAACCTAAGCCTCTTAGGGTCAAATCCCGGCCTTGAGGTTGTTGTGAAGGGTATCGACGGAAATGCTGTCCCACTGCTTCCGGAGCTTCTGGAAAGCTTCATCGACCTCCGAGTTGTAGGGCCGAACGTCCAGAGGATTTGGGCTACTGGGGAACCTAAGTATTAAGGGTTTAGGGTTTTAGGGTTTTAGGGTTTAGGGTTTAGGGTTTAGGGTTTGGGGTTTGGGGTTTAGGGTTTAGGGTTTAGAGGATTTTAGGGCTTCGGAGGAACCCCATCGAAGTCTACTCTTCTATCTGGCTTGGGACAGTTCTTGAAGCTCCACGAGTAGCTACAAGGCTATGGTGATGCAATCACACGGTTTGTTATCTAGGGGTCCAAGGGTTAATTAGGGCAAAGCTGAAAGTTTGAACCCTGAAGCCCTAAACCCTAAACCCTAAACCCTAAACCCTAAGCCCTAAACCCAAAACCCTAAACCCTAAACCCAACCCTAAACCCTAAGCCCTAAACCCAAAGCCCTAAAGTGACAACCCCAGGGCCTGAAGCCCTGCCCAAAAAATCGCGGACGGCCCCAACGCAGGGTTCAGGGGTTCCATACATAAAAATCCCACACAGCAGGATGCCTCTCATAAGGAACCCTCACGTAAACATAGACCCTAGACCCTAAACCCTAAACCGTCCGGCCTTTTTCTGGTCGGACTCCTTTCCATACTCTGCGGTTGAGACGGTACGCTCGAACTGCAGCAATAGCCTGGGATGCACAGCTCAGGGCTACCCGGCTCTGTTCTATGTGGCTTGGCAAGCGCAGGTTTCCTTCAAAACTCAAGCCCTGAAACCCTGAACCCTAAACCCGGTTTAGGGTTTAGGGTTTAGGGTTTAGGGTTTAGGGTTTAGGGTTTAAGGTTTACAGTCTTGAACAGAACTTTGGATCACTGACTTGAATCTACATCCCAAACCAAAGGACACCTTGAGCCCTGAAGCCCCAAAGAATGAACTCCCTGCCCTGAAACCCTCAGCGCCAAACCACCACAAGCCCCCCCTAAGCCCCAAACCCACAAAGCCCTAACTCATAAAAAACAACTCCAAACCCTCAAAGACCTGAAGCGAATTCCAGGAGACTCTACACCCTAAAACCTCAACCCCCAAAGGACAACCCTAAACTAAACCTTTAGACCCCGCCCCCCCAAACCAAAAACTTTCTCCGGGAAACTCTTGAGTCTTCTCTTCCCACTTCTCCGCCTGTGACCAGCGAATTTCGGCGACGATGTTCCTGGACTTAGGGTCTTTAGGGTTTCGGGTTGAGGTTTTAGGGTTTTTAGGGTTTTTGGGCTTAGGGTCTATACTCTGGTGGGTTTCGGCTTGCGCTAAGATGGATACTTACAGGACTGCCGCTTAACATGGCAATGACGATAACTGAAGTAGCAATCATGGTACTCATAAACGTCATGGTAGTACGTAGAAGCAAAGGGTTGAGGGGTTTGCTAAAATAGGAGCGCTACATACGGACTGTAGGGCAACAGTATCAGAAATGGTTCAGGCCCCACTAGGATTTCGGCTTGTGCGCTTTCAGGGCCTCAAATCTCTGCCTATCTTCGCGCTCGGAAAGGATTAACGCCATTGAGATGTAGGTACAACACAACCTGCTCCGAGGTTTGGATACGTATCACCCAGAAGTAGTTGCAACTGTACCTATACTCCAAGCATAATCCAAATAGCTATCTGACTTAGAGGACTACACTACACATGCAGTTTTGATAAGAATATAGAGTACCCCGAGCCTCGGCTCCAACTAAACCCCAACAGCTGAGAACATCCCCCGTGCAAGCGGGCGGGGCGTTCAGGTCGATGGTTCCTGTTTCGTACGAACCCTCCCAGTTGGTCAAGAGCTGAACCGTAGTCGGGATTAGGGATATCGTATTCATGCTCCCGGGGAAGGATATATCAGCTGAGGTAGCATTGGTGTTCTGTATGAACCGAGGGGAAGACGCATTGAGCAAATTGCGCAAGTTAGATGTTGTTAAGTCATGACACCGGTGTTCCCAAAGTAGGCAGCCTCTCCCAACCTGTGCATAAGCCGTACCCAGTTATATGATGCCCCGGCAACGCCCAGCACGCCTGAATGGCAGAGCCCCCCCAACCGAGCAGCATGATACCCCGATTTTGAAGATGCAGCCAACACAACAACCTTGTAGTTGGGCGTCTTAGCTAGGACCGCTAGGAGCTCAGGCGCTGAAGTGAATGAACCTAATATAGGGGCCGGAACAATTACCTATACTACTTTGGGGGTTCTTTAATATAGCTATAGTATAATAGACCCCATGACCCTGTTCTAATTATTAAGGCCCCTATATCTTAGAACCCTTATAGCAACCCGTTTTAGGAAAAATGTGGAACCCTTTGAAGCAACCCTATTCTAATCGTTGAGGCCCCTCCGTTACTGCAGACTTCTTCGGCCTTCATCTGCTCTTTGTGCCAAGAGGCTGAAATTCTCGGAAATCGATGGTTCCGCTTCGATCCGTGTCGTACCTTAAGGTTTAGGGCTTAGGGTTTTAGGGTTTAGGGTTTTGGGTTTTAGGGTTTAGGTTCTAGGGTTTGGGGGACCTTGGGCAGTCATACCAAACCTCTCCCAATGTGGTGCCGATTTTGGCCAACCAAGTCTATGGGTAGGATCCCATTAACAGGAAACATAGCCAGCAAATGAGCTCCAGGAGCTTTCGATGGGGAGCCAGCTCCCACGAACTCGCCATGAGCCCCAGTCATACAGGAGTTTGCGCTTCGTAATGTAGGGGCCTAAATAATTAATTACCTATATTATGTTGGCGGTTCCTTATTATGACTATAGTATAATGCACCCCAAAACCCTACTTGTTTAGTTTGAATTATATTGGCGCCTATACTAACCGAGCGACCTTACTACCAAAACCGACTGCAAGCAAGAATGCCTAGACCTTAAACCAAGAATCCTCGAACCCTAGAAGCTCTAAACCTTCCAACAACAATAATCATCGAACCCTACATTCCCGGGCACACAGGTCTAAGCCTTAAGCTTTTAAATGCCCGGGCACACGGAGAATTTAAAGCCCTAAACCCTTAAAGCCAACTTGAAATGCCAGGCAAAGGGACAAGTCTAAACCCTGAACCCCTACATCCCTAGATGCCCCCAAAGCACACGGAGAAGTCTAAACCCCAAACCCCTATACATCCCCAAAAACCCTACGCCCCTAGAAATCCCCAAAAACCCTATAAACCCCTATACAGATCCCTAAATGCCCCCCAAAGCACACGGAGAAGTCGATGATGTTGTTGGAGATCGCCCACTCGTCGTGGCGGAAGGCATCTTTGAGGCTCGAGAGGGCCAAGGTCGCCTTCTCCCTGGGCTTTGCTCTCTGTGTGTGTATATCAATATACAGATACAGATATAGATATAGATATTATATATCTAAGGTCTATATATATATATATAGATATATATATATATATGTATACATATATATATATATATAAATTTAGGGTTTAGGGTTTTAGGGTTTGGGGTTTAGGGTTTAGGGTTTTCGGGTTTGGGGTTTAGGGTGTTGGGGCGGTGGTGTTTGGGGTTTAGGCTTTGGGGTTTTAGGGTTTGGGGTTCAGGGTTTGGGGTTTAGGGTTTGGGGTTTAGGGGTTAAGGCCTTGTTAGGGTTCAGCTGCTAGGACAGTCCCTTCTGAAACTTTAAACCCCGAAGCCCAAACCAGGCCCCAAACCGAGGCCCTATCCCCTTTAAACTCTGTGGCTCAATCGAATGTTTAGAAGTATGGGCCCCTAATATGGACCCTCTGGCCTTTCTAGGGACCCTGAAGGGTACATATAGGGCATATAGTAGGTGCAAAAGGGTCCCAGGGTTAAGGGCCCATGCTAAGCAGCTAGGGGCCCATGGCTTCAACCTTAGACTCAAGCCAGAGTAGGCTGTAAACCCTATGATACAGGCCCAGGATAGCTTTTCAACCCTACGGTTGATGGACAAAATCCTGCATGACCTTATATACCTAAACTATGGGATTTATGGTACTATACTATATTTGGGTCATGCAGAGTTTTGTCCATCAACAGTATGATCAACAGCCCGTTAAACCCTATGATACAGCATCAGAATAGCCTGTAAACCCGATGATACAGCCCCAGGGTATCCGTACAGCCCCGGAACAATAGAGTAGCCCTTAAACCCTATGGTACAGCCCCCACATTCAACGAAGAAATCGGGCTTGCCTTCGTTGAATATGGCGATTTCATTGTTGCATTTGGCGATTTCTTCGTTGAACGAGGAGAAAGAGCCATATTCGACCACAAATCGCCATAGTCAACGAAGGGCCGTCCTTCGTTGACTATGCTTTTTCTTCGTTGAATTTGGCGAAACAACAACCAAATCAAACGAAGAATTCGCCGTGTTCAACAAAGGGCCGGCCTTCGTTGAATATGGGGTTTTCTTCGTTGAGTTTGGCGAGTCCTTCGTTGAATTTGGTGAAAAAGACATCGACAAACATTCAGCGCATGGTGAACAAACACTGCACAAAGGGTCGGCCATCGTTGACTATGGGTTTCTCTTCGTTGAATGTGGTGATTTCTTCGTTAAGTTTGATGAAAAAGATACCGAGCAAAAACATATTCAACGAATGGTAAGCCCATATGCAAAGAAGGGGCTGCCTTCCGATAAATATGGGTTTTTTCTTCGTTGAATTTGGTGGAAGACCCTCATTCAACGAAGGAATTAAGGTTCAAATGCATTTGATACAGAGCGTGTAGAGTTTAGGGTCTTAGGGTTTGGGGGGTTATATACGTGTATATATATATATACACATAAACACACAAACACAACTACACTGTAGGTTTGTATGTGTCTCCGTCTTCGGGCTGAGACTTACATCTCTTCTCCTCGAGGGCTCGGGATTTGGTATTGCGGGCCACGGCTGTAAACATCTTTAAACTACTCAGAAAGCGCAGTCAATCAACTAACATTCATTCAGGTGTATGCAGTTTTTGTAGCTCGAAATATGACATGTGGAGTATGACAAAATTCCGAAGTGTTAGCCTTTAGCCACAACACAAGAATTCACAAATACCCTCTTCTCCAATAGCCCAGCCACAAAAAGTTCAAACTTTCTATCATAGACTGAATATTTCTAAGTAAGATAACCCCTAAACCCCTAAACCCTAAACCCTAAACCCCTAAACCCAAAGCCCTAAATGTAGGAAGGCGGCTCGTCGTCGGACTGCTCCTGTTGGCTACTCCGAGGGCTTGACTCCTTAATGATAAGACTTACGATTTAGAGTTTACGGTTTAGGGTTTAGGGCTTAGAGTTTAGGGAGACTCCTTAATGATAAGATTTACGATTTAGAGTTTACGGTTTAGGGTTTAGGGCTTAGAGTTTAGGGAGACTCCTTAATGATAAGACGTACGATTCAGAGTTTACGGTTTAGGGTTTAGGGCTTAGAGTTTAGGGAGACTCCTTAATGATAAGATTTACGATTTAGAGTTTACGGTTTAGGGTTTAGGGCTTAGGGTTTAGGATTTAGGTCTTTTAAAATGCATTTAGGGTTTAGGGTTTAGGGTTTACGGTTTAGGGTTTAGGGCTTAGAGTTTATGGAAACCCTAAAAACCCTAAACCCTTTATCCTGGTATTCAGTTTTGATAGGGGCACCACACAAGAAAAAGGGCAAAAGGGTACTACTCAGGAACCGAGGTTTAGAGGTTGACCTAGGGGTTCAGGGGTTTAGGCTTACGTAGGGCTTAGAAGGCGCAAGGGCCTCGGCGAGAGTCGGCTTGAATCTGCTTCGACAGCTTGGGCACTACGCATGTCATGTATAGTATAGGCATTTCTAACGCTTTCAAGAGACTTGGATTTAGGGCTTCGAGATTAAACCAAGCTTTACTTGCAGAGCCCTTCATGGTTAGTATGGCCCTTTTTTGGCACACTCCTACACCCAAGACCTCAGCCCTAACATACGTTTTTGGCCTTTTTCCCAGCAGCCTCCAACGTTACATCCTTTTAGCTTTGAGTCAAGTACGTAATCAAGCGAGAGACCTTTAGATAGAGGCATGTAGCTTCAGCTTCGTCACTATCACGAACTTGCTACCCTTGCAAAAACTAAACTAACTAAAAGTTCAGCTGTCTCTTTGGGGTTATAGTAACTCAAACGTACAAAGTTCAGCTGTTTCTGCGGGGCTACAGGAACTGAAAATTACAAAATATTTCCAAGTACCCTTAAGATCATCTTTGTAAGAGCCCGTGATCCTCGATGCGAAACTTTTCGAAGAGCGCCAGGTCATCGGCATCGATGTCCTGTGCAACTTTCATGAGGAAGAGGCTCGAGGCTTTCTCTTCGTTGAAGTCGGAAACCCATATTCAACGAGGATACATATGATAAAGAGTGTCTAGGGTTTATAGAGTTTAAGGGTTTAGGGGTTTAAGGTTCATCACTCCGGCTTAGCCCCGTGCACTAAACCCGAAACGATGCGACAAGCGTGTGCGAGGCTTCGGGGCTGGGAGAATGTAGGAGGTGCTATGCTCGGGTTTCGGGCTTTTGTCTAGTAGGGGTTGTCCTGAAACTGCTGGACTACATCCAGCCATTCCTCGGGCATCCCGAGTTTGGGGAACTGAGGTATGTTCAAACGATGGATAAGTAATGCAGGGTCTTGTCCAACAGCAGTATTGCAGTGGCATAGTTTCGGGCGTGTGGTTAGTACCAAGACTCCTGTCTAACACCTGCAGTAAGGCACGGCAATCACGACCATACAAACCCTTCCTCCACAGAGCAGCAAAACCACCCTAAACCCTAAACCCTAAACCCAAACTCCATGCGAATCCCGTCCAACCCCTGCATGTACTAATTGGTGTCAGGAGCCGGAACCCTCAAGCCTGAAACCCCAAAACCCGTAAACCCTAAACCCTAAAACTCCAACCCCCAAACCCTGAAGCCTGAAACCCTGAACCCTACACCTAAAGCCTGAAACCCTGAACCCTAAACCCTAAAGCCTGAAACTCCAAACCCCAAACCCTAAAGCCTGAAACCCTGAACCGTAAACCCTGAAGCCTGAAATCCCAAACCCCAAACCCTGAAGCCTGAAACCCTAAACCCCAAACCCTGAAACCCTAAACCCTAAAGCCTGAAACCGTAAACCCTCAAGCGCACACCCTGAAACCCTAAACCCTGGAGCCTGAAACCCTAAATCAACCCCGAACCCGATCTTCCGCCTCTTGTGAGGACCGCTGTCTAGCAAGCCAGAGGCACCCAAACCCCTTAACAAAGAATTTTATGCACTAAGTTATAATGGGAACCCGAAATAAGATTTCAGATATATTCCTCAATTAAGGGGTACAGTAAAGGAGCCCAAAAATCAGATCTCTGCTTTATTATTCCTTACTGAAGGGGTGCATCAAATTTTAATAGGAACCCGAATATAAGATTTAAGATATATCCCTTAACTAATTCAGGGGTTTTGGAGTTTCTAGGAAGCGTGCCTGCGCAAAGATCGAGGAAGAGCGCTGTTGGAGCGGCTTATACCTAACACAGACAGGCGTAGCGCATAGACATTTGGGCTCAGGGTTTGGTGTAGGGATTAGACGGATGACAGTTTGAGGAATGGCCGTCTAAGTGCCTACACCCGAACCTTCAGGGTCCGTGTGCCCATGTTGTCTATAATTACTTGTCCATGCAGTCTGTGCCCGTTCTCGGGTTAGTGGCGTAGGATTTAGGGTTACATGAACCCTCTGGAGACTTCGTACTATGAGAACACCCAGTTGCTTCGGCTGCGCGGAACTGATCTCGCGCGAGTTCCCTGCACAGCAGCGAGCGGTGGGTCGTTCAGTTGGGGGTCGTGGTAACAATCAGAAAGGTTAAGGGGGAGAGCTTGGCGACGTTTAGGGTTTAGGGTTGAGGGTTTAGGGTACTGCGGGGGTGCTCTGACGTATCTGGCATCGTGATGCACTCTTGAGTCTAACTGTATCATGTTCCACTGTTACTCGTATTGACATTGAATATACCCTTTCAAACCCAAAACCCATGGTTTCATAGTGACCCCCGATCTTCCTGGGTTTAGGGGTCAGGAGGGTTTAGGGATCAGGGTTTTGGGTCTAGGGTTTAGGGGTCAGGAGGAGGGATCAGGGTTTTGGGTCTGGGTAAGGAGGGTTTAGGGATCAGGGTTTAGGGGTCAGGGGACAGGGGTCGGATAACCTGGGTAGGGTTTAGGGTTTAGGGTTTTGGGTTTAGGGTTTAGGGTTTAGGGTTTAGGGTTTAGGGTTTAGGGTTTAGGGTTTAGGGTTTAGGAGTCAGATAACCTGGGCAAGCCTTCCTCGGCAAGACCTGTATAGACACCCGCAGTACACGCAGTTACGCGAAAAAGCTGAAACGACAAATCTACTGGATCCACTCATAATACTACCCGCCTGGAATTTCGACCCTACCCCTCCCCCCGACACATGATCCGTGTGATGCTTTCGGGATCTTATGGGATCGAGGAAGCGCATACGAAGCCGCAGGCTTGGGCATCATGAACGCTTAACCTGCTTGGGGGTTCATGGGACTTAGTATGTACAGTTGTCAGTACCCAAATTGGGGGTATAAGTAATTATAAAGTATAGATCCCTTATTTCTAACCCTAGTTAAGAAGTGGGTAAGTTTAAGTCCCATGAACAGCCAAGCACTACCGTAGCCATCCTCGACCCATAAAGCGAAACAGTATTCTACATAGTCCAGAGGCTACAACTTACAGTAATAAAACAGGCCAAAGACGATCCCAGCTGCCATGGCCTCTTATATACGTTTCCGTCACTCTAGTCTCCAATGTAGTTGACTGTTGCTCAGCTGAGTTTGCCTCTAGGATCTTATGATGCAGAACCACAGAAACCATGCAAAGAAAAGCCTACCATACCCACATAGAGCGCTTATGAAGGAACCCTTCTAGAACCCCTTTACTAAACAGAACCTCTCACTGAAAGACCCCTCTTAGCCGGTTAGGCCAGACCCGAAACCTGAAACCGCTTAGGATGGGGTTTACCCTAGGCCCCGAGGGCTCCAAGTGTACCAATAGTACCTACTGTGGGGTCTAGAGTCTATAAATAGTGCCTACTTTGGGCTATTTGGAGCCCCAGGGTTAGGCTTCAGGGTTTAGGGTTTACCTATAGTCTCCATTGTAGTTCCTTTTTTTGGTTTAACCAAATACACGATAAGGATTTTATAAGGTATCCCCAAAAAGGAACTACAATGGAGACTGTCGGTAGAGTTTAGGGGTTCCAAAGTTTTCATCCGATGCCTCTCTCTACCGAAGCACGGGAGTACATGGAAGACAGGTGGTCGTCCGAAGGACCCTCCTAGAGAATGCACGCAGCTAGTGCTTAGCGTCTTAGGGGTTTAGGAACACCCTAAGCCCGTGTGGGGTTCAGGGGTTTATCCTGCGCATTGTCTGGTCTTAGTTGGATGACGGGATTTGCTCTCGCCACTTAGCGGGTTTGAGTCCCAGAGCCTTTCTCTGGAGGGTCCCCGGACAACTTTCAGAATTAAAATCGCCCGCACGCGCGCGACTGGCCCTGGAATTCAGAGCACAAGCGCTTTGCACGGTCGGGGGTAGATTGAAACGAAAGTGTCTTGTAGCGTGGGGCGTTAGAGTTCGTTGAGGCTGTCTGGTTGTCGACAAAACTTGCGGGGTTAAGAACTCAGTCAAGTCCGTTTCTTCCTAGTGCTATCCTTCACCACGACTGCAGCAAAGATGTCCTGGAGCACTTTGTGTGTGTGTGGTTTGCTTGTGGCCTAGAGGAGGATGGGTTATAACTCTCATGGCTGTGAACCGCGACGGCCGGAGGCGAGGCATGGCATCCCCTCCCCTAAGCCATGAACGTGTAGAGTTTAGGGTTCAGGGTTTAGGGTTTTGGGGTTCAGGGTTTAGGGTTTAGGGGTGCAGGGTTTAGGGTTCAGGAGACCCTCAACCTCTGGAATCCAAACTCCGGGCAAACAAGTGAGCAGCCACAACACATCGAATCTCCCTCAGCAAGGAAGCCCTAAACATTCGTAACAAACATATCTTGTGGGAAGTGGCTTGCAGTTTTGGGGTTCAGGGATTGGGGCTTGGGCTTTGCAAAGTTGAGTGGTGTAGGGTTTAGGGCTTAAGGATTTAGGATTCAGGGTTTAGGATTTAGGGTATAGGGTTTAGTATTTAGTATTTAGGGTGAGTGTCCGATCAACTCCAAAGCCTCAGGCATGAAGTCCACCCCAGAACTCTCAACACTCGGCCCTACCTTTACTCTCCATTGTGGTTCCTTTTTGTGGGCTATCTTACAGGATCCTGAATACAAAGTTCGTGAAACCACAAAAAAAGGAACTGCAATGGAGACTCCAGGTAGTACTTAAACCCTAAAGCCCAACGCTAGTTGAGGGTTTAGGGTGCAGGGTAACACATCCCCGCCAAGCCGAAGGCAGAAGCCGCAATCCCAAACCCTTCAGCTCCTTTGTGTATCTCAATTTCCAGAAGCCGTGTTACCTATATCATGGGTGACTACGCATACTGGTCAACTGTCTCTCTCTCTCTCTCTCTCTGGCTTTCTCTCTATTTCTATATATATATACACACACATTGATTGCTTGCTACTGCACGGGGTACACTCTATATAGCCAAGGGCCCTTAGACACCAAACCCCTAAAACCCTGAGGTCAAGTCAAACCCAAGACGCGTAAACTCTAAACTTTAAACCCGAAGCCCCTGAAGTAAAGCCCTAAACCCTTGAACCCCAAACTCCCGCGGACCCCGACGCCCTAGGCCCTAAATCGCAAACCTTCTTAGAGCAACATCTAGACTCCTTCTATGAACCCTTAAGCAAAGGCATCCTCAGACCGAGCCCCAAACTCCTACAGTGAACGACAGAAAGTTGGAACATGGGTTTAGGAGGATTGGTGCTAGAATCCCCTATGCTCTATATTGCGGGCATGAGGATACTGATGTTCCAACTTTCTGGCCTCTACTATAAACCCGAAACCACTGATCCCTGAGAAGACTGGCTCGTGCGCACAGGCACTTTCTGGTCGAAGCCCAACCACCACCATTCCCACGTCCGTGTGGACCCCTTGGGGGTCGGGCAATCGGCTTTAGGGATCAGGATTTGGGGGCATTTAGGGTTTAGAGTTTGGGGTGTTCAAGGTTTAATTAGGGTTTATGGCGTTAATTTAGAGTTTAGGGCTGAGGGCTTGTAGGATTTAGGGCGTTCGAGGTTTAAGGCCTTAAGGGTTTAGGGCTCTTAGGGGCTCGGTTTTCAGCGGTTAAGAGGCAGTTAGGGATTCGGGAATTGAGGGATTGTAGGGCTTTGGGACTTTTCGGTAATAGGGTCTCGGGGGCCGGGTTTAGGATTTAAGATCGGTTCCTCTCTCCTTCAAGAACCGAGCCAAAACCCAAGTCATTTTCCAAATAGTCTGAAGCTGCTAGCAACACGTCGGCAAATGCTGAACCCTAAGGGTCCATGTACCCAAATAGTATATACTTTGGCCCCAAAGTACCCACATAGGGACTACTTTAAGGCCAAAGTATATACTATTTGGGCACATGGACCCTTAGGGGAAGTTAACCGGCCAACGTTAGACAGGTTGGTTCTTGACGTCAAGGCCTCGAAACAAACCCCAGAAGTGGGAATAACAATGCTACATGTAAGCTCCGTTATAGGGCCCGAAAAAAGGCACATAAGCAAAAAATAGGATCGGGATCTCCCATATAACCCCCCCTGATAATGAAGCCCAGTAAGGCAAGGATATCCCTACACGATGCTTATGCTTAGGTGCTTTTTTTGGGTCCCTGATAAAAAACCTCAACCCAACACCCTCAAGCCTAAAGAACTCCTCTGAAGCGGCAACCAGCCCGGAGACTGCCAACGAAGCTCTGAAGTGATGGGTTTAGCGTTTAGGGTTTAGGGTTTAGGACGAATGCTAAACTGCAAAAACCGGGGATCTTAACCCATATGAGTATTTCTCTAAATTAGGTTTTTAGGTCCCCAATCACCCTTATAAAAAGGACCCCTAAAAGGGACAATTAGAGAACTACCCATATCTCTTAAAGGACCTACACAAACGAACCCCCAGCAAAGGCCCATGTTTCAGCCATATCATGGTAGGATTTCTTTGGGGGGTTCCGCTTAGATCCTTCAAAGGGTTCTAGGAATGATGGACTCTTCTATAGTCTTGTGGAAGGATTAGTTGCATCCCGGTCACTGCTCTGGCATCTACCATGGCAGCAAGTGCAGGCACGCTTAGGGAGAGTTAGGGCGTAGGGTTTAGTGGGTTTAGGGCTTAGGGACCCTAAACCGTAAACGCTAAACCCTAAACCTTGGGATTTAGGGCTGACTACTTTCTGTTATCTTATATTATATTATGTTATATTATATTATGGCGCAGACTTACTTGGAGGCTTGTAGGCTTCAGGGAAGGACCCCGTGTGGTTTTAGGGTTTTGGGAGCCGCGGGTGTGGGGCTTTGGGGATGCAGGGGATTGGGGGCTTTGGGTGTTTTTTCTGGGTTCGGGGTTTATAGGGGTTAAGGGCTTAGGGGTTTAGGGGGGTTTAGGGGTTTGGGGGTTTAGGGTTAGGGTTAGGGTTTAAGAGCTCCGGCTTGATAGTTTCAGCGGGTTCCGGCTAAGGAGTGGTTTGGAGTCAGTCGCCATCCGCTTGGGAGCTGATTCAGGGCCGCAGGCGGACTAATCAGTAACTTTGGGTTTAGCCATGGGGTTGCGTGTCGTTTTGGTGGGAGTTTGGTCGGAAGCTTGCTGGGTAGGAGCCCGAGCAGCTTAGCGTGAAAACCTCATGGCCCAAGCATGCCGAGCCAAGCTGAGCGCCCAAAGTTGCAGTCTTTAGGTCAGCGCTTTGGATTAGGGTTTAGGGTTTAGGGTTTAGGGTTTAGGGTTTAGGGTTTAGGGTTTAGGGTTTAGGGTTTAGGGTTTAGGGTTTAGGGTTTAGGGGATTTATAGGGCCTCTGGAGCCCGAAACCTCCGAGCTGCCTTAGATTCATCAGGGGTTGTAGCTTACAGCGTTAGGAACTGAAGTCGAACTAGACATCACAGGACACGGAGTTTAGGGGTTTCGGGTGTATCATTTCACTGAGAAGGACAAGGATCCGTTGCTTCAGAAACAGAGAGGTTCCAGACTGTTGGGCTACTACAAGTACGGCTGCTACCTTTTAGTGGTTAGGGACACAAATCAGGAACATCAGCGGTTGATATCCACATGTGTGGTCCCGAAGACACCGCGTACAGAGTTCGTAGAATCACTTCATCTCCGCATTTTTCATCTACTTCCACACAACAGATCCGTGCTTCTTTCTGTTCTCTAGAAAGACCAAAACCCGAGAGCCCTAACCCGCTAGATCCCTTATAAAGGAACCCTTCAAACCCCTTAACCCTAAACCCTAAACCCTGACCCGCCTTACAGAAATCCTGAAAGGAACCCTTACCCTAGGGCTCCAAGTATACAAATAGAACCTACTCTGGGGTCTAAAGTCTGTAAATAGTACCTACTTTGGGCTTTTTGGAGCTCCAGGGTTAAAAGAGCCCTTAACCCTAAACCTAAACCCTAAACCCTAAACCCAAACCCTTAACCCGCCTTACAGAAATCCTGAAAGGAACCCTTAAATAGGAGCCCTTAAAGGAACGCTCTCCACCTGGCCCTGCGCCAAAATGCGCTTCCGCTGGGCTTCGAGGCGGTCTCGGATTAGATGCCTCGCTTCTCGGTATTGGGAGTTGGGTTCCTTTAGGCTTTAGGGTGTAGGGTTTAGGGTTCCTTGAAGGGTTTAGTGCTTAGGGTTAGGGTCTATAGGGTTCTTTTAAGGGTTTAGGGTTTAGGGTTAGGGTTTAGGGTTTAGGGTTCCTTTAAGGGTTTAGGGTTTAGGTTTCGGGTTTCTTTAAGGGTTTAGGGTTTAGGGATTAGGGTTTAAGGTTCCTTTAAGGGTCCCTTTTTTGGCGGCTCTTCTAGAGGACTCCTTTCAGGGTTCCTACCGGCTGTAAAGTTTAGGTGCAAGGGCTAGTTTAAGCGTTCCTTTAAGGGTCCCTATCAGGGGGGTTTGGGCTTTAGGGCTTGAAAGTTAAGCGGTTTACCCGGGTTCGTCTAGGAATTACTTCAAGGCTTCTGTAAAGGGGTGGTAACTTGAGGTTTGTTAGGATTATGATTAGGCTTCGGATGTAGGTACATATAGTTTGGGGTCCATCAGATTATAGAGTCTACAGAATCAGGCTACCCCAGGGCTTCCAAGACCCAAGTTGGAAGGCTGTTGAGTCTCACATCGCTTTCGATCACCCCGAATCCCAACAGCCTATAGTAACAGCCCAAAAGTTGGAAACCCAATAGCCGCAATCCTTAAGAGTAGTATATACTCAAAGGTTCATGAAACTTCTTAATTAGGGTTATAAATAAGGTAACTATACTCATAACCCCAATTAGGGTACTTATAACTGTACTTATTAAGCCCCATGAACCTCCAAGTAGGGGATCCCAACACTACAGTAATTGTCCTTAGCTCGGTTTCCAACTTTCTGGGCTTGACTGTAAACCTCAGCCCCTCCTGTTCAACTGCTCCACTCCGACAGCCCCGCCGGCAAAGAAAGCACTCATCCCAAATGTCTACATCACTTGAACCCTACACCCGGGAAGCACCCAAACTGCCTGAACTTTGGGGTGGTAGGTTTTGGGTCTTTAGGCTTCGAGTGGATTCGGGATCCCCCTGGATCCGGTAAGACAGGCAAATGGGGACCTTAATCGTCCGGAATCATATGCATATGTATAGTTTCTATATATACATATACATTTTTTTTTTTTGTTCTCTCTCGCTCTCTCTCTGGCGCTCTCTCAGAAACTCTTCAAGATGCGGAAACTAAACCTCAGGTCTCCGTAGTATGCTGGACGCTCCCTCGCATTCAAGCCACATCTGCAGGGCTGTCAGCAGCCCTACCTGGCCTCAGCCATGCTTGCAGCTCCTGTTGCACTCCATCCAAAGTGAAGATGTGGGAGCAGCCTCCTGTCGACAGTTTCGGGGGCTTGAATTATTAGAATAGGCTGTGGGGATATAGTATAGTATACTTATGATAATTTAAGAGACCATCGTATACTGAAAGGAGTAATATTGCTAGCTGCTGAGGCCCTCTATTCTTGCCCTAAGGGTCGAAAGCACCCAATGACTAGGTACTTAGGTTTCGGATAGTAATTACGTAGGTTAATATTTGGGAGAATATATATATATATACATACATATATATATATATATATATGTATATATATATATATGTATATGATTATGCTATTATAGGTACTTGGTCCTTGGACCCTAAACCCTAAACCGTCCGGGTTTGTGTTTTGAAGATGCTGGGATACAGAAGGCTTCTGTGAATGCAGGAGGCTGAGAAGCTTCGGGCTTGAGAAGTCCAGTTTGGGCATGTAGAGATTAGGGTTTGGGGATTTAGGGTTCAGGGTTTGGGGATTTAGGGTTTGAGGTTTAGGGATTGGGGGATTGAGGGTTTGAGGTTTAGGGTTTGGGGTTTGGAGATTTAAGTGGAGGGTGGGAGTGTGCGTGTGTGTGTGCGCATGAGTCGAGGACAGGTGTCTTAAACCAATTAGCTCTTAATCCTTACCCTCAGCCTGGGAATTCCTTCCCCACACCCCCCCCTCCACCAAAACGACAATACAAACAACTCAAAACCCCACGCACCAATCCGACCCCTGCTAGCTTATATAATATAGTAAGTAGACTTGGGCCCAGAATACCTGTATCGTGACACGGCAAGCCCAAAGTACATGCTTTGTGAAAACATAAACCCTACTTGGAGACTCATGGGACTTATATAATAACTACAGTTATATGTTAACTTAATTGGGGTTATAAGCAATTATAAGTATAGTTACCTTATTTTAAAAACCCTATAGTTACTAAGCCCCATGAACCTTTAAGTAAGGCAACCGCGGAGGACTTCTGAGTCGACACAGATCCGCTTCAAAAGCCTTTCTTCTACCCAGAGAGCCAACTACTCCTTTTTAGGGTTTAGGGTTTAGGAGAGCCAACTACTCCTTCTTAGGGTTTAGGGTTTAGGAGTTTAAGGGTTTATAGGGTTTAGGGTTTAGGAGTTTAAAGGTTTATAGGGTCGTTATTAGGGCTTAGGGTTTAGGGGAATAATTGTCAGGCGATACACGTCTTATTCTGATGATGATGTCGGGCACATTCCCTCACGATAGGGTACTGGCCTCTCTGGGTGCTTACTCTACGATACTTCTGTGTTGGGGAGGTCATCACCCGAATTCCAGACGGACCTGTGCGAGCCAACTACCCATAAAAAGGATGCACAACAACTTCCCCTACAGATATGCCCACATACCTAGACCCTACAATTTAGACAATTACCTACAATGTAGTGCATTTGTGGTTCCCTGATCTGTTATTACAGGACTCTAGCCATACAGCAAGCTATACAATAAACAAGTACTGACCCTGGGTAGACCGAAACCCTCAACCCGAAACTGACACCTTGAGCCCCGAAGTTTTCCCTGCGGCATTTCAATCCACCGCCCAACCGATGCCTGACTTATTTCGTGGGGGCGGTGGCTTCTCTGGAAGCCGAAGAATTTCTTCGAGCACCTGCGTGGGCGTCAGGGAGACGGGTTTCGGGAGTTTGAGGTTCAGGATCGGCATACAAGAATTGCACACAACCCTGAACCTACCCATAGACCCCATAGTAGTTCCTTTTTGGGATTACGTTATAGGATTTTAAATATGAGCCCAAAAGAAGGAACTACTTTGGGGCCTATTGGGTAAACCCTGATGCTTCAACCCCACCATGCGGACCGGGGTTGGGGCCGATTCTGGATCGGGGCTGTGAAGAATTTACAAGGATAAGACAGGCAGCGGGCGATGGAGCCTGCTGGCTTTATAGACATTTGCCGTTTAGGGTTTAGGGCCTAGGGTTTAGGGCTTAGGGACGTTTTGGGGGAATCCCAAATCGCTCGGGTTGTTTGTTGGTGAACAATGCCTGCACGACGTGAGCATACGTATTACATGTATGAGACAGCATACTGTAATCACTGAACCGGGTGTAACATCAAGCGGCATACACTACCTGCATTAAAGGTTTCTACTGGTCTACCTATCTACCTACGAGTATCTACCTATCTCGTCGCGCTCTCTCTCTCTCTCTCTCTATCTCTCTCTCTCTCTCTTTCCCCTCTCTGTCCATCGATCCATCGGTCACTATCTATCTACCTACCTGTCAGTATCCATTTTTCTCATTTCTCTGCTTGTTTATCTAACCATCCATCTATCTCCATATACCTGTGTATCTATCTGTCCGTCGATCCAGCGATCGATCACGCTATCTTTGAGCACATCACAGTCTTCCGAAACCCTGGCGACAGCCATGAAGACTTCATCGCCGCATGTTTAAATGTTGCTTTCAGTGTCTTTAACGCCAGGACCCTAAACCCTAAACCCCATCAAAGAGAAAAACCCTAAACCCTAAACCCCTAAACCCTATCAAACAGAGAAACCCTAAACCCTAAACCCTGAACCAAAGCCGACAACCCGAGACCCCTGAGGCCTTCAAGTCCCAAAGCAGCAAACCTGTAACCCCAGCCCTCTACGTTAAAGGCACCTAAACTTAATGACATAGGAGTTAGGATTAGGGGGACGACCCTTCAGGATATAGACCCTCTCAAAACGGTACCTTTATAAGAGAGCCACAAGTAGGGTTAAGAAGGGTCCCCTTTAAGGGGTCTCCCTAATACTGCCTAGGATGCCAAGGAGCCCCACGGAAACTAAAACAGCCTTACAGCCATAAACCTCTAAACTCGGAGCACTGACTAAGCCTCGAACCAAACTCTAAACCTGGACCTCGAGGTCACAGCCCGAAGCTCTGAACCTCAAACCCTCAACCAAACCCTGAACCCTAAACCCAAAACCCAAAAGCCCTAAACCCTAAACCCGAAAAACCCTAAACCTAGATCTCAAAGCCCAAAAACCCCAGCAGAAAGCCCCGGGGTCTTTTTCAGATCTCATCGACACCACCCGCAGCACGAGAGCCAGCGAAGGCCCCAACAGCCTGCCCAGGAAAAGGGCCACGCTTGGCGTTGAGGGTTTAGGGTTTAGGGTTTAGGGTTTAGGGTTTAGGGTTTAGGGTTTAGGGTTTAGGGTTTCAGGGGTTGGGGGTTTCCTAGGGGTTTTCGGGGTTTTAGGGGTTTTAGGGTTATTCGGGGTTTTAGGGTTTTTAAGGTTTTTAGGGGTTATAGGGTTGAGGGTTTTTAGGGGTTAGGGTTTTAGGGATTATAGGGTTGAGGGTTTTAGCTTTTAGGGTTTTAGGGCTTTTAGGGGTTAGGGTTGAGGCTTTAGGATTTAGGGGTTAGGGTTGAGGCTTTAGGGTTTTAAGGGTTAGGGTATAAGACGGTTTAGGGTTTGGGGCTTAGGGTTTAGAGTTTGGGGATTAGGGTTTAGAGCCGTTTTATAAGGTACTACAGAAGCAGAGGCAATCCCGATAATGAAAATTCTATCAGGGCTTCAAAGGGTTTTCGAAGATACAACGACTACAATAGGGGATAATGCTTACACAAATTAAGACCTCTGTCTGAGAGGGGTCATGATTTGGATCCTCAGTTGGGGCCTTTAGCTTACATGCGATGCCATCCTTTCTGACTCGGTCGCTCTGGATCTCCTTGCGCGCAGGCCTGCCCTCGTCTTGAGGCCCGCATGCGCGCCGGCAAGGATCGCGATGTTTTCCGGCGTTACCGCCTGCTGCAACGACAGGCATTCACTCAGAAAAGCACATGATCAGGAATGGTTCGCATGCCTGAAACAGGAGCAGCGCAATGGAGCCCTGTTTCATGTGCTGAGCTCTAGTTGAGTCAGAGAGCATGCCTTTTGCCCCAGCCTCATGCAAGAGCCAGAGTTTGAGAAACACGCTACTTTTCGTGGCACACGGCTCTGGCACGTCTGAACACACAGGATTAAATGACAATAGCTGTGTTCATATTGCAGTATCTGTCACGGTCTTGTCCAGGCTTGAACTTACATGTTAGGGCGGCCTTGTCGATGTAGTCGGTCAGCGTTGCATCACCCAGCTGCAACTCCTGCCACAGGCTTTGGAAAGGTAACTGTCGAAGCGTGCGGCAATGTGCCGCGTGTAATCGCTACTTAAACGAAGCTGCTTCCGGCTGACTGTATTACCTAGAGTCTCCATTGTAGTTCCTTTTTTTGGTTCGACCAGTTTTAGATTTAGGAACCTACAAAGGGACCCCAAGAACGAACTAAAGCGAGACCATAGGCAGGATGTCAAGGTTCGGGTTTGATTGCGGTACTCCCATTCATGAAGGACTGCAGGTTCGAGGTTCCGGCACTGCAGCTGACGTGTTTGTATATTAAGAATGCGAGAATATAGTGATAGACCCACTCCTCATGCCCAACGCACATGGAACATAGGCCAGGCACATATTCAGTGCCCCTCGTCTACAAGGTGAGAGGTTTTGGGGTTCTGGCGTTTCGAGTTTAGGGTTTTCGGGCTTAGCATCTACAGTTTCCGAAACTTAGGGAAATACAATGTGGGAAATTACGGCAATCGAAGGCGTTGAACCCTGCCACAGCACACGGACCTGATGGTTCAGGGTACGTGTATCAGGGCTGAAATAGCAGTACAGCTTCATTTTTTGTACTTAGAAGCCCGCATGAGTCCAGGATGAACCGCCCTAAGCTCTAAACCCCTATTATAAAACCCCACAAATGAGCCCTATAAACACCTAAACCCCTATAGCTCCGATCCTGGCGTAGCCAGGCTACACGTCCCAGGTCTAGGATCCGCTTTGCCATCATGCCGACCTCGTCCAGGGCTTGGAATTTTCGGGCTTAGGGTTTGCTGCTTCCTCTCCGCCAGCTCTTCTTTTTCTTTCTGTACCTATAGTCTCCATTGTAGTTCCTTCTTTGGTTCAACCAATTTGGGATTTAGGATGCTAAAAGGGGACCCCCAAAAGGAACTACATGGAGACTCTAGGTATGTGTTTGACCACAAGGCCGAAAAGCCATGCAAAATCGTGACATATGCTGCAGTTATACTCGATAATTCAAACTTTCACTACCGATCAAGGGCCCCCCCACTACCAGCGCTGCACGAGTCACGAGACTACTTCGAAGTAAGTTCTCCCAGCTCCACTATGTGGTGTAGGGCTTAGGCGGTTTAGGGTTTAGCGTTATAGGCTCATAATAAGAAATACTGTGACTGATATCTAGAGCTCATGTAGGTTTGAAAGGTCCATGGCAACGCCGCTCGCCGCAGTTCATGTGCATGCGCAGGGCTCGGTGTCCCAGGTTCTTGATTTTTAGACAGAAGTGTGGTCCCTAAACCCAAAACCCTAAACCAAGATCACGTACTGTTCAACCTGAAAAGGATAGTCTTGTCGGCCACACCCTCATGCTAGATTTCGAAGCTTTCCGAATGTAGCAGCAAAACTGAGTTCAATCGCTTTAACACTGAGCCTTAAGCTGCAAACCCTAAACCAAAGAACACTTAATTCCAAGTTGCAAATCTAAATACTGGCATTATGCGTGGAAACCACTTCATGGGTCCAAAAGACAGCATAAACACCATGAGTGCCCCTTAATGGGGCTGGTAATACCAACGATGGGGATCCACATGCTTGTATGCCTGTATGCTTTCTCCTAGCCTGAGGAGGATACACTGACAATCAGCTTCTACAAACCGGTACTATAGGGGCCTAAACAGTTAGAATAGGGTTTTGGGGCCCATTATACTATAGTTATTATATTAAGGAGCCCCGCATTTAGGCCCCTACATTAGGTTGACATCCAGCCCCGAAGCGGCCACAGTGAGATACTCGAGGCGCCCGGAGCGAAATTGTGTCGTCCTACACTGGTTTAGTACTTGGGTGTTTCCACCGAAAAGGTAAGCAAGACATGTATGTCTTGGAGCTCGACTCAATACCCTAAACCCAAAACCCTAAACCCAGTCAAACATAAGCCAAAAAAGTACAACAGTAAACTAAACACTTCCTGAAGAGCCTTATAGTCCAGGATTAGTAGGAGGCTTTGGGATTTCGAGTAGTCAGCTAATATGAACAGTTTGAATAGCGTTTCGAGGTGGACACTGCTACCAGTTACTGCCACCCTAGACTGAGTTCCACACGCGCCGCTTCTCCAAATCTCTGGCCCCGTCGCCACCGACGGCCCAGCCAGCTGTGCTGACAAACTGCGAAAATTCCTGGCGACCATGACACTGTCTGCTTCACACACCCTTAGATGCTCAGCCCGCAACCGTTTCTGGACGAATCTTACGCCCTTTATCCACCAAGACAGGTTCCATGCGTTGCAAACGACACCACCTCCACACTTGCCGAACCCTTTAACGGCACCTACAAATAAACAAACAAAAACTGCATCACTCAAAGCAACTCTACAGCTCGGAGACTACTCCGAAGTAACAAACTCGCGGCGTCCTCAGGCGATTGACAAAGCCCGAGGTCGGCCAAGAAGGGCCTGGCGCTTCACTCACAGCGAACATAGAGACCACATATCGAAGTGGACCGAAATCATAAAGACATATCTATCTATACATACAAGCATTCCTGCATGCTTGCATACAGACATAAAAGCATTTATGTAAGCTCTTATATATATATATATACATACATACATACATACATACATACATTCATACATTCATACATTCATACATACATACACATACACATACACATACACATATACATAGACATATACATATACATACATATATATATATATACATATATATATATACATGCATGCTTATGAATTTCCTGTGTCGTTTCATTAAAGTATGTGTATATATATATATATATATATGTGTGTGTGTGTGTGTGTGTGTGTGTGCTTGTGTATTATATGCACATACCTACCTACCGACCTACTTACATACATATGCATATACAATATACGTACAAACCCCTTATATTCGGCGAGAGAGTGAGCTGTATGCAGGCAGAGCGCTGGGATGAAGTAGGATTTGGGGCCTTGGGGTTCTCTGGTTTAGGGCTTACCTGGACAACCTCCTTCCCTATTATTTCTGCCTTCGGTTGTTCGGGAGCATTGAATCGCCTTCGCTGTCGAAAACAGCCTGCTTTAGCAAAAAACGCCTTTGCCTTCGGATCATCTCGTTCTAGATCGAAACCTAGCATAAAAAACCTTAAAACCCTCACCATAAAGCAGTCACCACCACAAATCGCCATCACAACAAAAACCCATTGCCCATGCCTAAGCCATATAATGTTTCCCATACAACACTTGAAGTACCCACACAACACTTGAAAGTAGTGACTATACAACTTAACTGCGCTAAAGCGACTCCTTCTATGAGTTTATACAGATCTGTATAATGTATCCCCACTACCACCCTATCCTCCTACTTCTCGAGTTAACACTCACTACAACGCTACCCCAAATGTAAGGAACCGGCCTACCTAACTCCATAACCTTCGTCCTGACTACATGTACTAAATACACCAGCTTGTATTGACCGTGTACCCGCAGACCCACCCTAAAGTCTTAATTCCCCAAACCCTACATAAAACCCTGTTCCTGGCCATGAAATGCACTGGCTTGTATAGACCCTGCACCCGCAGACCCACCCTAAGCTCTTAATTCCCCAAACCCGGAATTCCCCAAAAGCTTTTCCTGGCCATGCCTTGGATCTGGTCGGCATCCGAATGGGGCGCCGGGCTCAGCTCGTGGCCGTCGTAGTAGTAGTAGTAGTAGTAGTAGTAGTAGTAGTTGTAGTAGTGGTAGTAGTCGGAGTAGTCGTAGTAGTAGTAGTAGTAGTAGTAGCAGCAGTAGTAGTAGTAGTAGTAGTAGTAGTAATAACTATAGAGCAGTACAAAAAAGTTAGCACAAGTCCAGCACTACACGTGGCAGCAGCAGCAGCAGTAGCAGAAGCAGGAGTACCGAGAGTGTTTAAAACAGAGAAAAATATTATAGTCGTGGCACCAGTAGGATTGTTCGCTGTTTCAAGGAAGTATACAAAGTATTCAACGAAGGTTGCTGGCCTCGCACCACAACTTTACCAAGTAACGCTCCAAAGTGCGCTGCGAAGTGGATCGTGCATGAACTTTCCTCGTTAGCCTGGCTATCTTGCCAACAAAGTCTTCGTCCGCTTCGCAGTTCCGCACTCCAGGTGACATTGTCACCTTCGCTTGGGGAGAAATTGCTAGGGCCTGCTTGGCATCGATCCAAAAGTGATGCATCGCATGCAACGCTGGTACCAGATGGTACCGCGGCATACACCGTGCGTGGCAAAACTTGGCTAGGCTTGAATATGCTTGAGTGAAATGGACTGCACACATGCCCAGCTCCTCGGTGAGGTCTCGCCGCAGCCAAATCCCACGTCGATGCATGATATGGAAAAACTGCAGACCACCTTGGCACGCCTGCAACATCTTATCCAAGAACTGCGCATGCCAACCCTCGAGCGGGTTTTGAACCAAGTTGCGATTCGGTCGTGAGGGGGGGTCGGTGTCTCGACACACACAGCCATGCAAAATCAGATGTTGCAGCCAGCGAAGCATCAGCATGCAATCTCCACCTTTAAAGCGGCCAGCAGGAAAAGCATCTTTCCTCGGCCAATGGAAAAGATCTTTGGTGAAATTTTTCAACGACTGCATCGTCCTACCACCCCATTCTTTCTTTGTCCAAAATGCGAAGTCTTCGTAGGCTCTTGTCAGAAGTGGCTGGACAGCGTCGCTTTCGCCCGGGAAATAACCCAGCTCACAAAGCAGCACAATCGAAGATGACAGAAAGTAGCACCCTATCGCTTGTTTGAACGTGTGAAAGGGGTCTCGCCAAAAGAACTTCTCCGGGATTGGTCGTGCAGGGATGCGCAGTAGGGGACTTGCGTGCGTGTAAGGCCTCGAAGCATAAAGAGTTCGCTCCCAGCCCGGTTGAAGCCGAACATCTTCGAAGTGCAGGCCGGCTTCGCCGGCCTGGCACTCCCAACAGCATCCGCGGTTTTTCCCCATATGCGAAAACCCGCGTGTAAAGTTTCCTACACGCATGAGCATTGGTGCGTCACCTTTGAGCCCCAAACAAACAGGATAGTACTCGTCAGATCCAGCCTGTACACCATTGCTCAGCACAGCGATGCACTCATCAGCTATCTTGTGGAGTAGCCGGTCAAGCAAGTCGTTTTTCTTGTAAACTTTTTTGGGCAGCACAGTGTACAAGAATCGGGAGTTGTAGGTGTTGCCGGCAGCATTGTGAGACTGGCTCTCAGTCATAACTTCGTTCAGGCTAGCAGCATCCAGCACCCGGCCCCGTCGGCCCTTTTCAGTTTGCTTCCGCTTGGCATAGAATGTTTCTGCTGTGCTGCTACCCAGAACGGCTTGCATGCTTATCACTAGCACACCGGATTTTCGCAAACCTACCCCTTCATCCATGAACAAGTAGAATGGCAACAGTCTTTCGAGTCTGTCGGCATGAGAAGTGAAAGCTGCATGATCCGGCATGCAACCTTTGAGGTTCTTCCAAAAGCATGACATGGCCAGTTTAGCCTCGGGCTGGGTTCTCCTGAATCCACCAAAGATGTTTTCAGAACGTGACTTGAGCAAGTGAGCCCACCAGGCACTGACTTTGAGGTGAGGAATCCAGGTTTGGCCGAATATGTGGTGACTGATTCTGAGGGGGCAGCTCATGCCTAGCGATCTAAACAATCTCAACAAGTCCCGCTCTGCATGCACCAAATCTCCCTTTGCAGCCTGTTCCAGTGCTGCACTAGCCGAAAAACCGCGCTCCTCTAAGGCGCTCTTTGCTAGCCGCTTCATCCGCGCAGCAGGGGCCTCGAGCACAGGATCGATGAGATACTTTGGGGGGCTTAATATCCTACCTATATGATTCATCAGAGTCCCAAGCAGGATAAGAAGGATACAACTACATAGTGGGGCCAGTACGACCTATCTATAGGTTTCCGAATCCGGGGTACATTCATAGCATAGATGAAGAAGTCTGAGGTTCAGTAAGTGGTGGACAATTGGGCTTGATACTTTGAGTTCTGTTTTAGGGTTATCTTACAACAGTTCACATTGGTACCTGCTACACAAATCCTTCAGGACTTCAGGGAGGCCTAAAAGTGTTAATGACTCCTACCTTGATTCAGAAGTTCAGGGAGCGGTCCTTTTTTCTGGGAGGGTCTATTGCGGGCAATATAAGATGGTCCCAGTGCCGACATGGTCTTGTAAATCCTTCCAAGTCCTAGCTCAACCGATATAGATTCGAGTGCATAAAGGAGTTTAATGAGGCCGAAACATATTTAAGACACATTGCACCTACATAAGGGTCCGACCCCGTCTGCTACAGCCAGAGCCAGCATCTTGAGCATCGGGCCAGGCTGTTCCGGACCTGGCTCTGTACAGTACAACAGCAGAGACAGAAAGATTCGATATCAGCAAACCGCGATCACCAGGTGCATTCACGCAAGTTTTTTAAAGCTCAGAAGCCTTCACTGCAAGCGGCTCCTGCGGCAAGTTGCCAACGATGGCACTATGATGCTCAAAACTTTCGAACAACGCCATCCAACGAAGGTTCGAACTGCTTCATCCCGGTAGCCAGCAGCTCCCTCATCAGATAGGTTCGATGGCCCAAGCTGCAAGCTGTGTAGCTCACTTTGTTCGCTTCGACTTGCCTTTGGCCTTAGGCTCAGCGGCACCTTCGTGCGGCTTGGCCTTGGCCTTGGCTTTGCTTTTCCCAGAAGCCTTCGGCTTTGGGATCGTGATGTTGCGAGCACGTGTCTCCACAGCGATGCTTTCCTGGCACCTGACAGTTCACAATCTATTATTAGACGGGCCCCGTGTGATGATGACATCCACAGAAGTATCTGAGGACCTGTCACTTTTTGAGCCTCCTTGTAGAGCTTCTTGAGATCCGTTTCTTGCCTTAGATATTTATAGAGTACCCTAAGACTCTTATTGCTGTTATGGGCTTTCTAGGGGAAGGTTTGGGCTTTTGGGGCTAAGGCTTGGGCTTTCACTATGGGGGTCCATGAGCCTTAGGGTAATGCAACATTTGTTCTGGCCTACATTATTTTTTGGGGGGTCGGTTATAATTGGGTTTTGTAGTACACATACGGACTATTTCGGGATCACGGGGTCTTTGTAGGCTTTCAGTCAGGAACATACCAATGGCAATGCAGCATACACTCTTAGGTAGGGTAGAGTTGGTCATAAGGATTATGATGCCAAAGGCTCTGCGAACCATACCCTTCCACAGCACCTGACGAGTAGATCTCGCAGATGTCTCTCTGCTTGACCTCGAGGTCCGACATGACCGTGGTCAGCTTGGTGATCAGCCTGAGGCTCAGGATTAGTGGGATCCGTGGTAATTGAGTTTGAGGGTGGTGTGTGCGTGTCTCCATAAAGTTTTGGCAAGAGTCTGGGCGTGCATGTCGCTCTTTAGATCCTGCGGGATGTCCTGGTACTTCTGCTTCAGTTCCTGTGATACACCCAAGCAGGACTAGACTATTTCGTTGCCGGCACATTAATACTGAAGCCCCGCGCCCGAAAACCCTACAGCCACCTAGAGCCGCCCTATCTATGGGAACTGAAAGATCAACTGCCACTATTCTATTGGGATATGGGGCTCTATTTGGAGAAGCACGAAATCCCTAAAGCCCGATCGAGAACCTTATAATCGCTGCCCAAAGTCTTAAGTCCGGAGTCCGGTTACAAACCCCATATAATCGAAGCCCTCTAAACCTTATAATCCCCAATCTCAAATATAGCATAACTCAATGACCCTATAAACACTATATATAATATTTGCCTGATCCATACAAAATTACTGTTCCGTCTGGAACCCTATTAAAGCCGGATAAGTTCGGCTTCTTGAGACACCAACATATATAGTTCGAGTCTGCGAACCATGATCCACTCAAGATAAGTTTCCCCAATCTTTGTCACCCGCTTGGTAAGCCCCGTCATGTAAGTCACAATGTGGATGGAGGGTAGCTCTCCACTCTGGATCTGCGGAAGCAGGGCCGATGTAGTGCCTGCCCCTGGGCCAGCCGACGCCGGCCGCGACTCTCCAGGTCCTCGATACCCAATGCTCAGGCCCCCAATCTATCCCTATTCAAGCCTGATCATTTAAGGCTGAAACACCCCATTAAATGTTTTGTAGCTGGGTCCGTGCATGTTGGATGGGTCCAAGGAGGCCGCTGAGGTAGCGAAACCATCCATATCCTCGGCCTGTACTGGCACCTCGTACTCCACCAGCTCGTTTCTGCTGGTGGACGACTTCTTGCTCCACTCGCCTTCGACCTCGTCCTCTAGCCAGTACAACACCACACCGGCTTCGTACTTGTCAATCTTTGTGTAGTTCACACGTGCAGTGCAGTACTCCTTCACGGCTTTGATACGCTTCCTCGGATGCTGAACACTCGAACCCGATATACATGATCTATGCTAGATTATCTAATGTGCATCTTCGGTGTTGTTGACTATACCCTCCCGCTCAATGCAACCCTAGGTGCTCCTTGAACTTCAAAGTTTCTTTCATGTATTCCTCCGAAACCCATTTGCCCTTGGCCGTGAGTTGGACACCTTCCTCCTCCTGCTTGCGGCGCTGCACCAAGGCCACAAAGGCATCCTGGGAGAATAAGTCCATACGGTTGGATCTATATAGGATAAGTTTAGGGTTATAGGCCGTAGATGTGGGTATGATTTAAAGCGTCTGGAACTCACCAGTGCGGACAACTCTTGTTTTATATCTCCGGTGCAGTGAAAGTAGGAATGTGTATATGTGTACATACATGTGTATATATATATATATGTATATAATGTAGATTGCTTGTATACATATATATTTGTTATATAAGCATCTGTGTAAAGTAGTATAGTAGATAGGTAGGGCAGGGTAGGGTAGGTAGGTTGGTCGGTAGGAAGCTAGGCTAGTAGGTGGTTTAGGTGAATTGGAGGTAGGTAGGGAGGTAGGTAGGTAGGTAGGTAGGTAGGTAGGTAGGTAGGTAGGTAGGTAGGTAGGTAGGTAGGTAGGTAGGTAGGTAGGTAGGCAAGCAGGCAGGTAG
>CAJNDV010031844.1:20019-33000 GCA_905221635.1 Symbiodinium sp. CCMP2456 | reverse complement strand
TCCTATTAAAACTGGAGCCAGGCCAACGGCCAGCAGGTGGTCCACACTAGAACGCACTAGAATCCGATAGAATCAAATTCGGGTCCGGCCGGCAGCAGTTTTGTGTCCAAAACTAGCCCTGCGAGCCCTTGCTTTGGACCATGGCTGCAGCCATGGACACGGCGGAGACCCAGCTGGAGCAGGCCGTGGAAGAGGCTACTGCACTGGTAGAAGAGCAGCTTGGCACCTGCAACAAGTGCAAGCTCGAGCTGCCACAGCGGCTCTTGCTTCAGAAAAGCAAGCACTCCTGGCTGTGCCGACCGTGCAACAGGCTCTCTGTGTTCACCTCCGGCTTGCAGTTGCCCGAAGAGTTCTCCTCCTTGCCCGCGAACCAGCTCGTGGAGTTCTACCGCGACGTGAAGAAGTACACAGACGAGCGCACCGGCAGGTTGGTTCACGACAAAGTGTCAACTGCAGTGCAGATGACCGTGGAGAAGAGCACCACGAAGGAGAAGAGCAGCTCCGTCGGCGGCGACTTCCTGCCCTTGTCCGTCCAGGTCATGAAGGGCTGGGACCCAGAGCTGGTGAAGTCCGCCGGCGAGTTCCTGGACCACCCGACCCTGGGACCTTGCTACAAGATGCCTGTCATCTCCGAGCACGACCACGAGAAGACCAGCCTGAAGAGAAAGGAAAGCACGACGGTGAACTTGAGAGCTCGCCGGGGCAGAAAGGCCTTGAAAGCTGGAACTGAAGCAGTTGAGCCGCCACAGGAGTTGGACTTGCTCTCCGAGGCCGAGGAGGAGGAGGACAACGGCAACGAGACCAAGCAGGAGAGGCGGGAGCGCCTGAAGAGGGAAGCCGTCAAGAACAAGCAGCTGCAGAAGGACTTCAAGAAGAACACTGCAGCGGCTTCCAAGGCTGTGGCCGAGCTCTTGCCTTTGCTTGCAAAGGTGACGGAAGAGGCCAAAAGCAGCAGCAAGGCCCCGCAGCTCCTGCAAGAGGCCCAGACCTTCCTGGCCCAGGCTACGGTGGGGGCAACTCTCAGCTTCGAGGCCCTCCACGTCACGACAGAGGCGACTCTGCTGAAGAACAGTTTGGCCGCCGCGAAGCCTAAGAGAGCTGCCAAGAAGGCTGCTGCCAAGAAGCCGGAGGAGCAGACCCAGGGCTGAGTCTGGACAGGTTTTCTTTTCCTGCCTCCAACAGAGAGGCCTTGAAGTTCCGAGTTTTCTACCTCACTTGTGAGGCCCACAAGCTTCTTACCTCCTCTGGGGGGCCCACGAGCGGAAGACCCTGCCTGCACAGGCCCCTGTATCCTGGATGCAAGGGGACATGCTTAGGCTACCTACATGTAACCGCAACTCAAAGCAGGCTTGCTTTGTATCCGGATATATTGGCTTGTCGCAGGAGCAGGGTCGGTACCACTAGCTCCGGCACGTGTTCTTTTGACACGACCTGGTGCACGTTCCAGAAAGAAAAGGATTTCGAGATCGCAGGGATGAGCCATATACATCTCTGTACATTTCCTCGCTTTTTTTGCCACGTATAGACGGCGGCCTATATAGAGTCGCTGTAGCTCTAGAACTTCTATCAGATATATATATATATATGTATATGTATAAGTATATATGTACATGTCATATGTGTAGACGGCGGCCTTGTATAGTGTCGCTGCAATGAACATGGCCTATATATGTATATATACAGACAGACGGCGGCCACCCTGGGTCGCTGCATGCAAGTTGCAAGGGAGGGAGCATCTTCTGCAAGCTGGCGGCGCCGGCAGCTGCTTTGCTCGTAGCAGGTGTTTAGCGGGCAGCATGTCGCGGCGACTCCGTGGTCAGCTGCTGCAGGAAGGCCGTGTGGTGCGGCTTTGGTCGGGAGCCGCCAGAGTCATGGACGTGATGTCCATACGAGGGGCCTTCAGCCTGCAGGGCAATGCGGCGGTGGCTGCTCGCCTGCAGGAGAGGCCAAGGGCTCAGGAGACTGCAAGGAGCCCTGCGGCCTCGGACGTCTTGACGGAGACGGCAGTGCTGCCTGGCAAGCTGGAGACGGCCGAGGCCGAGGGTGCGGAGGTCTTCGAGAAGAAGAAGAAGGGCAAGACCTCGCTGAAGCACAGGAAGCTCGCGGCGGCTGCCAAGAAGTCGGCGAAGCTGAAGAAGGTCAAGGAGGTCGAGAAGAAGAACAGGAAGGACAACAACTTCAAGTACCAGTGGGTGGCAGACGTCTAGCCCTGCTGCGACTCAGAGAGAAGCGGGGCCAGTAAAAGAAGCACAGCATTCGAACACACCCTCTCTGCGTCTGTGCATGTACCTCTGCAATGCAAGCGGCCCTCAGGAGTCGCTCTATATGGCTGTTTGCTATAGACATCATGTAGCTAGTTTCATATATGTATCTATCTATCTATCTCATATATAAATAGAGCCAGAGGCGGCCTCTTATATACAAACGTGTATTTCTATAGATAGGTCGCTTGTAGAGATATATAGGGCTTATAGCGAATACAGGCGGCCACATTGGTCGCCGGAGCTTGAAGCGGTCCCGTGGTTCGCTGCAGAAGGACAGTGCCGAAGTGAGCAATATCTGCAGCCGCTCTGCTCGGAGCCTGGAGCAGATCGGCATGTCGAGCCCGGAGCCCGACGAGCCGCTAAGGAAGAAGCGGAGGAGAGGCAAGGGTCTTGGCACCAAGAACGAGGAGGAGGAGGACAAGGACTACGACCCCTTCGCCCCCTTGGTGGCGGCGGCGGCTGCTCTGGAAACGGCGGCGGCTGCTGTGGACACGGCGGCTGCTGCGGAGACGGCTGCGACGCCCCCGTTCGAAGAAGAGGCGGGGAGACTCCAAATTTCTCTGGCGAGGGCGGCCCTCTGGGTCGCTCGCGGGAAACAACACAGAAATAGTAAACAGTTTTTTTGGGGGTATACTGTTTGTAAAGAAGAGTCCCTGCAGGAGCCCTCGCCTGCTGAAGCAGCTTCTGCTGCCCCTGCGAAGGCTGCAGCGGCGACTGGAAGGGGTGGAATCCCCAAAGCCGAGGCCAAGGCCAAGGAAGGCGGCAAGCGCCTGGACACAGAGCCCAAGCGGGGCAAGGGCCTGGCTAAGGCCAAGGAGGCCAAGAAAGGCCGGGGCGGAGCTGCCAAGGACAGCAAGCAGGAGACAAAGACGGAGGCCAAAAGGGAGGAGCCGCCAGAGCCGGCCGCGCCTGCAGCGGCTGCAGAGCCGCCCGTGACAAAGCCGGCAGAGGCGAAGAAGGCGGAGCCGGTCGCACCGGAGACAGAGCAGACCGTGCCAAAGCCTCCCTGGCGAGTCGAAAAGGCGGCACCGGCTCCTAGGCCTCTGCAGGTGAGGCCACCGCAAGCACGGGTGGTGGTGCCGCCGCTCCGGCCGAGGCCGCCAAGCACCTCCGCAAGGACCTCCTCGCGCTCTCTCGCCACCTCTGCCTCCTGGACCGCCACCTCAGCAAGAACCTCCTGGACCGGCAGCTCAGCAAGGACGTCCAGGAGCACCGCTTCGTCCGCCAGGAGAGCCTTCGTCGTCTTCGCGACCTCCACTGGCAGCAGCACCAAAAACGACAACTGCTGCTTCTCGTGCGCCGAAAAGCGCAGAGCTCGAAGCAAAGCTGCTCTCGCTGCGGCGGGTTTTGGTCACGGTACAACGCCTCGCAAAGGACGCTGACTACGTGTGCCGGGACCTTGCCAGATCGTTGTACCCCCCGCAAAGCCGGGTTTGTCGTGACGACCCTCATGCTGATTGAGGGGTGCATAAAAGAACGTGGGCACTTCTTTCGGCGGCTCTTTGAGTCGCTGTCTTCAGTAGCAACGGCGGGCCTCTATGGCGTCGCTGTATAATAGGACAAGCACTTGTTGAGGCGGCTCTTTGAGTCGCTGTTCTGAGTGGCAAAAGCGGGCCAATATAGCTTCTTTCGGCGGCTCTTTGAGTCGCTGTTTTCTTTGGCAACGGCGAGCCTCTGGCCTCGCTGCACGTGAACCACTTCTTTGGGCGAGGCTTCTTGTTCCAAGGAGATTTACAATTCATTCGGCGGCTCTTTGGGTCGCTGCAGATAACAGCAAGCACTTTTTTCTACACACAGTCTTCTGGCAGCCGAAAGCAAGCACCAAGCAGCCATGTAGATAAACAGTGCAGGTATCTGCCTATACCTGTCCGTGTAACCATGGCCCATGGAGACAAAGCGAAAGCAGTCGACGGTGCAGTCTGAGTCTGAAACATGGCTGCGAAAGGTTGCCGAAGCTTTGGCACGACCTGACACCTCTTACGTGCATGCTGCAGAAAAGCTGGGCTGCGACAAACGCACGGTCACGAGAGCTGCATACCAGCTCGGGGGAGAAGCAGTATGGAGTTTCTTGCCGCTTGACGAAGCAAACGTAGCCGTGGCCAAGCTGCCTGAACTGCTGCGACTTCTCTGTGCCCGAACTCCGGCGCTTTTTAATGCTTTTTGGAAAGCTTCACAAAGCGCTGCCGAGGAGCCTCTGAGCCTGGTACTCTCCTTCGATGAGGCTACTGCCGGGAACGTTCTTGCACCGGATCCTGCCAAAAAAGCATGCATCATGTACATCGGGTGCAAAGAGATTGGCACACAGGATCCTGCTTTGTGGTGGCCTGTCAGTGTCATCAGATCAGAAACCCTGAAACACCACAACTTCGGCAAGATCCTCCGCCACTTTTTGCAGACCAATCCTGCGGAGCAACTCCAGGGCGGCTTTCTGCTTGAGTCTGCCGGCCAGGCGCCGTTCATCGTGCGAGTGCGAATCGCAGCAGTGATAGCAGACGGCGAAGCACTAAGACAAGCCTTGTCTTGCAAAGGTGCAGCAGGTCTAAAACCCTGCTTCAATTGCAAGAACATTGTTATGAGGGGTCATGCAGTGACAGGCTGCCTGGACGGATACCTTGAAGACATCGCGTCCGTGGACCGGGCCAATTGGGATGCCATGACCGATGCGGACCTCTTTGAGTTCTCCGACGAGCAACGGAGAAAGAAGGTGCTGCTGTCCAAAACAGCTTTCGAAAAGGAGGAGACTCTGTCCGGTGTGGTTTACAATCCGGACAGCCTGTTGCAGGATGCCTGGGCTCGAAGCCAGCTGCCTCCCAGTATCTGGATGTATGATTTTCTACATATATATTACACCAAAGGAGGTGTTGCCTCGCTAGAGCTGGCCCTCCTCGTGGACCGAGCTTGCTCCACTCTCGAAATTGAGCATGAGCACCTGGCTGCCCTTCTGCGGGAGCATTGCTGGCAGGTGCCCGGACATGTGCAAGGCTTTTCCGGGCCGTCCACCCGAGCCCGGCTCTTGGACACGGCTCGCTTCATGGAAGGAGGCTATAAATCCAAAGCTGCAGATCTCCAGCAACTGATGCCACTGCTCCCTGCCTTGCTTGAGATGTTGGATACAGACCAGGCCAGGCTCCTGGGTAGTCAACCATTTGGTGCTTATTCTTTTTATAGGTTTGCTGACTCAAACAGAATAGTATATAGGAACAAGGGTCTACCCTGATAGTACAAGAAGGACCTGAGCCTGGAGCTGGCGAGCTTTGACATGCTCCTGCAGATTCACGAAGAGCTCTCCCGGCTGAAGCGCTTCAGCCAAGTTCGCTGCACGAATACTCTGCAGGAGCTGCAGACACGGCACCAGCTCCTCAGCATCCGGGCATATGGCTCTGAGATCCTTCGCCCGAAGCATCACTGGAGATTCCATGCTGCGGACCAAATACGGCAGTTTGGAAGATATATGGACACAGCTGCCTGTGAGAGCAAGCACCAGATGTACAAGGGAGTGGCCCAAAAAAACTATGATGCAGCGACTCATGGAGAAAACTGGTCCCGGGCCGTGGCGATCAGAATGGTGGTTTCCTGCCACAACCAGCTTCGGACTTTCTTCGAGAAGCAGGCCGAGATGTTCATGGGGAAGCCCACCGCTGTTCCCTATGGAATTGGTGCTGTGCAGAGCTACAAGGCTGTGAAACTGCTCGGCCGCCACTGTACACAGGGCGACTTCCTTCTGGAGCCTTTTCCTGCAGAGGTGCTCAGATGTTGCAGGGATTCTGCCGACAGACCTTTCCTGCAGGTCGTGGAGTATCGGCGGGAGACTGCCGGGGTCTTCAGCAACGTCTTTCGTCGCACTGCTAGGCTTCGCGAATTGCGAGGCTTGCGACATGTCACGCAAGCCCACTGGTGGCTTCGTGAGACCAAAGACCTCGTACGAGCCGTGCGGTAAGAAAACATATATGTGACCTCATGCTGATGAACATGTCTCCTTCCTCCCAGAAGACCGATCTATGTCCAAGCCCCATATATACAGTAATCCCGAAACCCCTGAACTCCAAACCCATACATGTTTATGTATATACACCCCTGCAAACTCCCCAACGGCGGTTTCGCATCGCTGAGAATCGACCAAAGGCGGTGTAGAGTCGCTTAAAGCAGCAATAAGAAAAAAGATGTAAAATGCTATAAAACAGGATAAGATGATGTGTGTTTTTGTGTTGAAAAGCACCAAAAAAAGATAGCCTCAGATATCTGAATATAAAAAAATAGCGAGATATTTTTTCGAAGATAACAGAACTTGTATAACATCGCTTAAGTCTCGCTATCTCCCGCTATCTACATATATCTTCGGGCGCCCCTCTGTGTAAATTTAGAGAACCGACCCCTTTGCAACCCATCAAACATCAAGCAGCCTCAGCCTTCATCTTCTATCTCAGACCCTGATAGGGCCCTTTAGGGTTTAGGGTTTAGGGTTTAGGGATTAGGGTTTGAACCCTATACCCAGAAATTCCAATAAAGCCCTGAATTATGTGAGTGGTTCTCCGATTTAGGGGCCCCTTTAAAAAGTACCCTAAACAACGGGACACGCACTCAGAGAACTACGATTGATGATATAAAAAATTCTGCATTACCCGTACTTAGGAATAGACCATAACTCCCATAATTTAGGGGCCTTAAGGTAAAACAGGATTTATATCATCAACGCTACCCTATAAGGAATACGAATGAATGGTTCTGAAATCGCCTCAGACGGGATTCGCTCCCGGCACGACACAACTGAGAATCTTACGAAGCCGTGGTTTAGGGCCGGGTTTAATGTAGGGGCCTAAGGGGCTTAAGTAATTATCAATACCATTTTGGGGTGAGATTTATTAGATAATTTTTTGGAACTATGCTATGAAGGAGCCCAGAACCCTATTCTAATTATAAAGGCTCCTACATTAGGGAAACTCTGCGTCTTGTCGGGTTCTGTTCTTCTGCAGACTCACAGACCCTAAACTCTATGTGGACCCCTCAAAACCTAAACCCGAACATGTCAGTGCTGTTCATCTTCTGTCGAGCCTTCTTTGAGCCCAGCCAGTGCCGCTATGCCCTCCTCCGAGTGGGTTTGGGTTGTGCTGAAAACTCTATATGCAAACACAGTCGCTTGATTGTCCTGATGTATGCAGTAGCTTACCAGCAGGCATGGAAACGCCCACGCAAAGCCTGCGAACATCCGGTAAGCAGAAGAAGTTGGACTGACGAGTCCAGCCGAGGCATCTAAACCAGAAAGCAGTTCGGGCTGGCTTATCCCCAAACCCTAAACCCTAAACCCTAACCCCTAAACCCCTAAAACCAGGGTTTATAGCGGTTTGGGGATTGTTTAGGGTTTGAATGGGGGTTTAGGGAGTTTTTAGGTTTCATAGGGGTTTAAAGATTTTTTGGGTTTATAGGGGTGTCAGGGGTGGGTTAAGGGATTTTTGAAGGTTTATAGGGGTTTAGGGATATATGCAAGCAGTCGCTGCGGACGCTCCCGGCGAGATGCAGACAAGGATCCCACATTTTAGGGATTAAGGGTGACCGAGTTTTATGCAACCCGAAGCTCCAAACCCTAAACCCTAAACCCGAAAAACCCTAAACCCTAAACTTCCGATGTGCTGTTGAGCTCCGGGGCGCAGAAGAAAACTTTACCGGGCTCTGGCAGGATTGGGTCTCCTGGTGGGATTCCTGTAAGGGTTCCGATAAGGCACCTATGGGGTTCACGGAACCGACACTGCTGAAATATTGTGGGTTTGGGTTAGGATATCAAATGCATGGGGCTCCATGGTGGGCTGAGGAGTTCAGGGTTTAAGGCTGCAGCCTCAAGCCCCTACTATATGCCATAAAGTTGCCGGGTCTGCATGGGACAGCGCGGTAGCTTGGTGCTCGCAGGAAAGATCTAAGTTACATCTGAATCCTTGATGATCAACTTTGTAACATCTTCAAAGAGAAGCCTGGGCATGACCCGCAAGAGCTCCGTGCCGGTCCTGAGCCAGACTCAGCCTTAAAGCCTGAAGTCTGAAATGCATGCTCGACAACGAAAGCAGGTCTACGCTATAGCCTACAGGGCCGACAGACCACTAAGACACAGAGAAGAACAACCCTGAACCCCAAGCCCCTGAGCCCGTCCCCCAAGCCTGAACCCCTGTACTTCAACCCCTATAAACTACCTTAACCTCAAAGTACCTACCCTAAGTAACTGCATACAGAAATCAATTAAGGAACCCCCAAAAAGGTGGAAAACCGCAAACGCTATAGACCCCAAGCTTTCGTAGCAGTGTGGGTCTGGGCCACCTCAAGTACCTTCGACACTTTCCTGCGCCGTCCTCGTAGCGCCTCGCAGCGCGCGCAATGCTTGCAGCATCACCGTTCCTGAATATCACTTCAGGGGTCCTTTCCCTAAGGGTGCATGTACCCAAATAGTAGATATTTTGGCCTTAAAGTAGTCCCTATTCGGGTACTTTGGGGCCAAAGTATCTACGATATGGGTACATGGACCCTTATTAGGGGAATATCATTTCAGGCGTCCTTTGGGTCATTAGCACACAGTCTTGGGTTCCCTTACGTTGTGGACCCTGCATTTCCTGCATGGGGGCTCCCGTCTAAGCACCAAGGTGGCTTGAGGGGTAGGTTGTAAGAACACTTGTAGCCAGGATCCTACCGTCCGGCGTACATACTACCCTCACCCGTGCTATCAAACTACCGTGTCGCCCGATGCTGTAAGTAGACAACTACCAATAACGCGGGATCCGCACTTGCAACAGTTTAGGGTTTAGGGCTTCGGTTTTTGCAAAATCCCAAAACCTCAAACCCCAAAGCGAACCTGCAACCGATATGGTGCTGGACAACTCTGACTGAGGAGGGTGCAGTTGAGACGGAATCTTCGGCTAGCGGTTAGGGTTCCGGCTAGGTTTGGGAACCTCCGGAGGGGCACAGTACATTGCTGAAAGGGTTGACTGCACTCTCTGAAGATGATAATGCCCTAAACCCTAAACCCTAAACCCTTATAGACCCTTAACCCCTAAACCCTAGACCGAAAAACCCTAAACCGTTGGCCGCGAAGCTCTTTGTCCGCTGCAAAGGTATCCCGAACCAACAGGCTCCAACGATATTAAAATGATGCCGTGGCGGCTTTGGGTTTAGGGTTCAGGGCTCAGAGTAGCTAACTATTGGGTGATTATACCCTAAAGCTCAAAGGACTCATGTTCCAAAAACATTTTGGGCCCACAGACCATACTACATAGCGGACATAGCGCTTCCGAGCTACTTCGGGTGTTAAGGAAAGAAAGAGTGCCCTACCCCGAACGCGACCGTGGATCGCCAGGTGTCCGTTGCCCTGCAGCAGGAAGACGGTTTAGGCTATCAGGGTTTAGGGAGACGGCTCGAAACAAGGATGACTGAGTGAGTAGTCGTAGACGAAGCCCGATACACCCTAATTCCCTGGAGTAGGCAGAGAGCTCCAGCGTAGGAGTTTAAGGGGCGTATTGAGGCTTCAGCTTGCCAGACTTAAAGTCATCGAACACCGACCTGCAAACATGTCAACGGCAGTGGATTCAGCAATGTCAGCAGGCTACATCGGCACTCGTGCTGTTGGCTTCCCTCTGGTGTCCCAGGCCGTCACGAGGCTGGCTGTGAACCGCGTAGTTTCCTGAATTAATATACTATAGCAAGCCCATATTCTTAGGGCTTCTTGCTTGGTCCAGGAATTCGTCAAGGGTCTCATCTATGGTGCGTGAGGGTGACCTGTTCCCTGTCCCGCTAATGCAAGTAGCGCATTTCAGAATCACAGGCATCACGGCATTCAAGAGCATAGTGAGACGGTCGCGGCAATGACATGTGCAATGACGGTCAAGCTCGCACAAAAGATACAGCCGAATCAAAGACGAGCAGTCAGCATCATGCAAAACACTGGGAACCGTCGGAAAAAAAGTGGGAAGATGGAACTAGTGATGGTCATAGTAAAAGCAGCAATATGTAGTAGTATAGGTAAGCGACATCAAGAGAACCCTGCAGCGAACGAAAGCAGTAGGACTCCTGCAACCTAATATAGGGGCCTTAACAAATTAGAATAGGGTTTTGGGGTATATTATACTTTACTTATAATAAGGAACCCCCGAATTAGTATCGACAATTATCTAGGCTTCTATACTCGTCATTTGCCCCCCTTGTGATCTCGAACAGCATCATCTCTATCCTCGCCTGGACCTTCCGTTGCTCCACAAACTCCAGGCAGCTTTGTAAATCCTGACGGGTCTCATTTGGGGGCTTCCGAAAATTATAGTACCCTAAATAGTGGATTTTATAAGGACCCCAAATAATTTACCCCCTTGTTTTCGGAAACCCCCATGTCATTGGGGAGAACAAAGGACGGCCGAGTCGCGGATGTTGGGGCATCGGGCTCAGTGCACTCATACGAGTCTCGCCTTGACGTAACTGAGCTTTACCAAACCTCCCGGGTTTAGGGTTTAGGGCTTATAGGGTTTATAGGGTTTATAGGGTTTACAGGGCTTGTAGGGCTTATGGGGCTTATAAGGATTATAGACTTATAGGGTTTATAGGGTTTTTCGGGTTTATAGGGTTTCTGATCGTTGAAGTCTTGAAACCTAAACCTCTGGCAGCCTAACTCGTATCGGGCGGATGATGACGGACATGTCGAGCACGCAGGCAGAAGCACGGTTTAGGGCTTAGGGTTTAGGGAACTCACAAGACTGTAAGAGAGAGTCAGTGCAACTGTGAGTTTGGTTTTGCGTCATGTCACAGTGGACTCAAACTTGAGTGCAAGGGTAGGGTGTACCTTCGATCAATCCCCGGCTCGCGTCCTGCTAGCCTGCAGAAACTTACAACCGACGATTCCGACATGTGCCCATCGAGCTTTCGATCACCATCATGCACATCAGCATGTGTCCTGGAGCTCGCCCGGCAACGGAGGATTCTGAACCTGTCTTCACAAGCCGGCGGAGTACAGATGACGGGGGTTGGGTTTTAGTTAAGGGTTTTAGAGTCGCAGTTTAGGTTTCACGCTCGGGGTTTATAGAGTTTCGCAAGCAACTCTTATTGCTCAAACCCTTAACCCTAAAGGAACCCAAACCCCGACGCCTCAAACTACAAGAAGACAGCTCAGAACTTTCGCACTCTCGGTCGCTCCCTGCCGGCACGAAGCCTAGAGCTGGGGATCCCCCCAAAAGCACTGCAGTTTATGTTTTATTTAGGGTTTAGGGTTTACGGTTTAGGGTTTAGGTATTGTTTATGGTTTTCCCTGAAAACAGTTGGTTGATGGGTTTCTACTCTGCACATCAGAAGCGACAGGAAGGGGTCTTGCTCAACTTTGCCAATGTCATTGAGGCGAAGACAACTCTGCAAGCACTGTTCGACACAACCCACAAACTCATGCTTCTGTTCCCCTTCGAGCATGAACACTACTAGAAACGGTGGCTTTCCAACCGCTGCCTGAACTAAGAACCACAAGCCTGGTTCAAAGTGGTCTTGCAATTGTTGGCGCCTCATGCATGCAGATGTCAATCCAAACCGCAGCACTCCTGGCAGGTTCACTTTACGACTTCACGGCTGGGGCTGCAAAGAGAGGCCACGAAGCCGCTCGTCATAAGGAGGACTGGGGTTTATAGGGTTTATAGGGCTTATAGGGCTCATAGGGTTTATAGGGTTTGGGTTTGGTAGTGTCGGGCAGATACATACAGTCTCAGCAGCATGCCCCTGTGTAAATGCACGGACACTCCTGTAGTTGCGGGCTCTTCTGTTGCATCAGGTATCGCCTACGCCCTATCAAGCCACTTGTCGGAATCACAGCGGTTCCAAGCCATGTGGCAACAACAAGAAATCCAAGAGATCTTGAACCGCTACCGCAAAATTGAGCAAGGCTTCGATGCTTTCCAAGGTCGGAACACACCTAATCACTCTACCAGCACTCTAACTCTAACCTCCACACAAACCCTGTTCTACGAAGCCCTAGCGCATGAAACACTGGGTCTTTATACCAGCATCGAACTCATCTGTTAGTCCCCGATCTCAAACGAAGTCTTGAAATACTAAAAACACAACTTGGACCTAAACGCCCTTGACCTTAAAACCCTGTAATGTAGATGTCTGAAAGATCACCCATGCCCATCCTTCTCAGGATTGCATTCGTACCTATACTAGATTACTATTATATATATATATATATATATCGCCCCCAAACCCTAGTCTAACCGCCAAAACCCGAACCCCTTACAATGACCCCTAAGGGATATTGCGGGGTCCCTTTAAGGGTACCCTTAAAGGGTTTAAGGTTTAGGGAACACCCAAATCCCCTTAAAGGAACCCCTCCACCCTAAACCCGTCCTCAAGGTGGGACCCCCCGACGGGAGGAGTTGGCCGATGCCCCAGTCGGCCGAGACGCGGAGGAAGCCGCGGCTCCCGGCCTAGCGAGGGAGGGCTTCAGAGTGCAGAACTTACAACTTCAGAAGGGCTATATACCAAGCTGTGCAATATGTCCTATGACGTAGGTCTATCTAGATACCTACCTACTTAAGACGGGCTATTTACCAAGCTGTGCAATATGTTCTCCTATGGCGTAGGTCTATCTACCTACCTACCTACCTACCTACCTACCTACCTACCTACCTACCTACCTACCTACCTACCTTTCTATCTATCTATCTATCTATCTATCTATATAATTACCTATCTATCTATGTATCCATCTATCTTTCCA
>CAJNDV010031844.1:2342-19919 GCA_905221635.1 Symbiodinium sp. CCMP2456 | reverse complement strand
CTACCTACCTATCTACCTACCTACCTACCTACCTACCTACCTACCTACCTACCTCTGCCTACCTCTACCTACCTCTACCTACCTCTACCTACCTCTACCTACCTCTACCTACCTCTACCTACCTACCTACCTGCCTGCCTGCCTGCCTGCCTGCCTACCTACCTACCTACCTACCTACCTACCTACCTACCTACCTACCTACCTACCCTGCCTACCTACCTACCTACCTGCCTGCCTGCCTGCCTGCCTGCCTGCCTGCCTGCCTGCCTGCCTGCCTGCCTGCCTACCTCCTACCTACCTAGACCGACCGACCGACCGACCGACCGACCGACCGACCGACCTACCTACCTACCTACCTACCTACCTACCTACCTACCTGCACATACATACATACATACATACATGCATGCATGCATGCATGCATGCATGCATACATACATACATACATACATACACATGATCTGCTTGCTGCTCTTGGCGCGGGTGGCAGGGTGCATGTCTCAGCCCGCTTTCCACTCTAAGACCTGCTCCTGGAATCCAACAAAGCGTTCAAGGGTTTTTCGTGTTTCATATGGTGCAAGCATGATAGTTAGAATAGGGTATTGGGAGATGGCGTGGGTTGTAGAGGGGGCCGTTATCCACAAATGTTCAGACCCTTATAGCATATGCTGGGCACCGCACAGTCTCACTATTATGTCTTATATTTCCTTGCAGCCCGGTCAATTAAAAAACTTGAGCACGCTCCGAAACCGACGGCATGTGGCAGCAAACTCAAACGCCGACAAAACCGCAGGCTACAGGCCTAAGCCCAAGCATGACCTGGGAATCTGAATCGGAGTTCTGCAAAATTATTAACATGCAAAAGCCTGTCAAACCAAGACACTCGACTACAAGTAGCACGAACCCGGTGGTAAAAGCTCTCAAGTCCACAAGTGCAACCCTAAGCCCGGAAACTTACAGTCCGAAGCTCTAAAGCCAAGAACCCGGCAGCAGCCTGAAAAGCCCTATATAAACCCTAAACCCCTAAACCCTAAACCCCTAAACCCTAAACCCTAAACCCCTAAACCCTAAACCCCTAAACCCTAAACCCCTAAACCGTCAACCCCTAAACCGTAAACCCTAAACCCTAAACCCCTAAACCCTAAGGCCAAACCTGAAGCCTGGGCCCTAAACCGAGCCTTCAGATGCTTCAGGCCAAGCTGTAGGGCGGCCATAACTTCATCCTTTGAAGGGTTTAGGGTTTAGGGTTTAGGGCCATTACTTCATCCTTTGAAGCACTAAGCTACTACTCCAGGGGCCTTAATAATTAGAATAGGGATTTGGGGTACATGATACTGTAATTACAAGAAGGAACCACTAAAATAGTATAGGTAATTAACTTAAGCCCCTATACTAGTTGAAGGATGATATCTCTACACTGTACCCTAAACCCTAAACCCTAAACCCTAAACCCTAAACCCAGACTCTACACACCTACGATTGTGTAGGGCTAAGGGCTCGGGCTTCAGCGCTGAGTTTTGGAGTTCGGGTCTTCATCCTTTGGGCCATTGGGGTTTAGGGTTTAGGGTTTAGGGTTTAGGGTTTAGGGTTTAGGGGCTTTGGGGCTTTAGGGCTTGTGTATGGCTTGGATCCATGGGCTTCGGCTGTGGATCTCTGGAGTACAGACATGCGTAGTAAGCCTTACAGTATGTTCATTCTTCAAGCTCATGCTCCAGGGCTGTGGTATTGATGTCTTTTTGTTGCGAGGGTGGCGATAGTAGTCGTCGTCCTCGCGCTACGGTTGCAGTGGCTGTGGCGAGAATAGAGAAGTTTGTGTAAGTGTGGTGGTAGTGGAGCAGTAGCAGAAGCCACAGCAGCAGCAGGCAGCACAGGCTAGCTGCTGACACTTGTCTTCGCTAACGCTGCTGCTGCTGCTGCTGCTGCTGCTGCTCATAGCACCGCAACTGTCACGGCCGTGACCACCTGTGTCGACAGTCAGGTTTGCGGCTGTCTACTGATCTTGGAGACCTCCCTATGTTGCTGCTTCGCAATTAGTAACTACAGGCTGCAGCTAAGCAAGAGCAAGAGCAAACACCTAGCCGAAATAACAGCAAGCCTTAGTAGGGCTGAGGGAGCTTAGGGCTTCAGGCTTTAGGCTTCAGGGTCCTCATCGATGACAACCTCGACGGCTTCTGCAGGATTCTCAGGATCGCCTGTCACATACCAACAGTCGGTTAATCCAGGGGCCTTACTATTTCTTAAAATACGGTTTTGGGGTGTATGATACTATGAATCTAATAAGGAGCCCCCAGAATAAATGTAGGGGTCTTACTAATTTTTAATACGGCTTTGGGGTGTATGATACTATAAATCTAACAAGGAGCCCCAAAAATAGTATAGGTAGCTATTCAGGCCCCTACATTGACGCGCTTCTGGCTTTGCTCTTTCGTCCCTGCACCCCCAAAATAGTATAGGTACGTAGCTATTCAGGCCCCTATATTGTCGCGCTTCTGGCTTTGCTCTTTCGTCCCTGCAGCCATCGGGGTGATAATTACGATCTACACTTGTTTTCTTGGCATGTTGGCACAGTTGTCGGGTTTAGGGTTTAGGTATTCAGAAACTTTCAAGCGTTTGGGATCCTGAATTTACGGAAGCCCCCCCAACCCCTATTACTACGGGCCGAGTATTGATTATTGAAGAGGGCCTTTGGTTTAGATTCAGAGGGGAGGAGGTAAGGTCTGTTTGTCTGAGTGGGGCGTAGGATGGAGACGGGGGCGAGTCGGCTCATGGGATTTGAGGTGATTATGTTGTGCAGAGTTCAGGTTTAGGGTTTACGATTTAGGGTTTGGGGTTTTCGTGTTAGGGGTCCGATTGGGGCGAATTCTTTAGTCACACGGCTTTGGGGACTTAAAAAGCTTTCGAGTCTAACCCCTGATTTCAACAAGCATCCATGTGGCTCTGGACCTTGTTTTGGGGCCTTGAATAATTACCTATACTATTTTGGGGGTTCCTTATTGTTACATGGGGGTTCCTTATTAGTAAACGAAAGGTAAATGGCCCCAAAACGCTATTCTAATTATGAAGGCCCCTATATTACTGCCATGTGCCTTTGGGATGTAGCGTATGTGGTGTTTGATGGCTTCGGGTTCTTGAGCTTTCTTCATGGCCTGATGTATGGAGGATGGTCTGCGGTTCTGCCCGTGCAGGGTTATCGATGCCCAGTCTAAAATCGCACACCCCACGAACCCTAAATCATCTAGACCCAAAGCCTGCGCCCGCGCCCCAGTCCGGTCCGCAAGCTACCTATAGTCTCCACTGTTGTTCCTTTATGTGCCTTTGTTGGTTTAACCAACTGTATATCTAGGATCCTAAAGGTAACCCCAAATAGGAGCGATGTACGTACAGTGGAGACTGTAGGTAGAGTAAAGTAACCCTAAACCCTAAACCCTAAACCTTTAAAGGAGCAGCTCAGATCACGGAATGATGTTTTGCTTTGAACTAACACGCCTTCAGACCCTAGTTCCACTTCTTCGTGTATTCTAGAAGCCTAGTTTAAATAATTACCAATATTATGGTTTAGGGTTTAGGGTTTAGGGCCTTAGGTTCCTTATCATAATTGTACTAACAAGGAGCCAAAACCCTATTCTGATTATTAGGGCCGGCTGTCTCAAGGCGCAAGCGACTACTTCGCACCAGCCGGCTTTAACAGAGTTGGTAGTGTAGTATAAGTATGCCCGAAAGGAACCTCAAAAGTACGCCTTAAAAGAACCTCATACAAACAGAATCCCTTAAAGGGCCCTTAAAAAGCAAACCCTTACAAAACACAAAGAGAACCCCATACAAACCCTTAAAAGAACCCCTAAACTGTCCAGACCAACCCTTTAAACAGCGATCCCCGCGGCTGCCTGTAGAGAAGATCAACTCGAGGTTCCTCCCCCGGGGCTTCGGTTTAGGGTTTAGGGTCTATATGTTATATAGTACTTGTTATATATATATATATATATTATGATATGAACTTCACTTATTCTACACTGTTTAAACAAAATCTGTATGCATCCACAGAAGGGGGCTGGTACCTGCGTGAAACGGTTTAGCGTTTAGTTACAAGGATTTTAGGAGGGTTCATACAGGTTCTACTACAGTAGTTTCTTTGTATGGGTGTTAAAAGGTTTTGCGCGGCTTCTCGGGTTTCTATAGATGTTCATCACTTTTGTTGCTTCGTGATGAAGCTCAGCCTAACCTCCAGGTACCTACAATATTCTATGGGGCCCTAGGGGCTCTAGTGCCCTATATATAGTAGGTACCTGGGGGGTTAGGGTCAACCAGTCTTTGGGTTTTCTCGCATTCGTTCCTAGAAAGGTTCACTCTTGTGTATCTGCATCTTCCAAACCCCTACACCCTACACCCTACACCCTAAACCCTAAACCCTAAACCCTAAACCCTAAACCCTAAACCCTACACCCTAAACCCTAAACCCTAAACCCTATGTAACACTGTATTTCAACTCACATCAGGCCACGGGGCCCTTGGGCAGTCAAGTATATAAGGGTTTATAGAGGTTCTATAATTATAAGGTTTCATAAGTTTATAGAGGTTCTATAATTATAAGGTTTCATAAAGGTTCTATAAGGTTTTGTTTAAAGGTTCTATGTCGGGTGTTATAAGTTTACGGGTTCTAGGAGGTTGCTTTGGTCGGATTTCATAGAGGCTTTACAAGGAATCCACAAAACGTTCATCAGGGCTTGCTAGGGATGAACCCTAAACCCTAAACTCCTAAACCCTAAACCCTAAACCCTGATTCTTTGTAACAGCAATTTACGTAAACTTGCTGGGAACCTCGCGTGGATGGCTGGGGCTCTTGGGGCTTAGGGCTACAGATTAGGGTTTAGGGTTTAGGGTTTAGGGTTTAGTGTTGCAATGCTTTTCAGTCGCAGCTTCGCGGCGCTATGTAAGTTGCTGGGCACGTGCTTCAGGCGTCATTTTGCAAGGCTTCCCAGGGATCCTGTGCACGTCAAGAACATGTACCTAGTCGTGAATAGTTAGGATCAAATGTGCTATCTGAAGCTTATACTTAACTGCATTGCATGTTGCAGTGCTCTGAATGGCCGGTATGCTTTTGTAGATTATCTTGCAACACTAGAGAATCCCTGTAAAATCCCTCGAAAACCCTTACAAAACCCGATACCTAAACCCCTGAAAAAACCGCTTTAAGACCAAAGAGAGGCGTCTAACACCGGCCTTCTTCGGAAACCACTAGAACAGACATACTATAACACTTTTAAAACTGTATTAAAACCTCCCTCCTAAGCCTTTCTATATAGAGTTTAGGGTTTAGCGTATTTATAAAGCCTTCAAGTAAACCCTCCCAAAACTGGCCTCTGAAACCAAGCGCGCCAGGAAGCGCGCACGGTGGCGGCATCCCGGGGCCGTGGGCCACTTCCCACCCGCAGCTGCCTGGGCTTTGCTGAATAAGTGTTACTCTTACAAGTCATAATACGAATTTGTTTGTGAAGGTTTAGGGTGCTGGACTTGTTTTAGGGTTTTTGGGCTAGGACGGAGGGCTAGGATGCCATCATTAGTGCCATTTACCGTTACAATGAATGCATGTTGTTCAGGGTGCAGGGTTTGGGATACAAGGTATATGGCTTAGGGCCACCAGTATTACGATTGCTAGTCTCCCTCTTGCCACTAGTCTTAGTCTTGTGAGTCTTGGAATGATTATGTTGCTATCTATAGTGTTTTTCCTATAGCAGTCAGTTCATTGAGGCGCCAGGGTCTAGTAAGGTGTAGGGTTTGGGATCTAGTTTAAGAGTCCCAGTCTAAGCTTCTTGACGTGGAACATCAGCATTTGTGCGAGTGTGTCTGGGGGGGTTTCATTCTACGGTTTCGCTCGTTAGGGGTTGCGGCCCCGCTCTTAGTGTATCGGGCTGGAGGCTTGAGTTTACGGTCCGCAGCTCAAGGCTGAAGTAAGGAACCAATAAAAAGAAATCGGAAGCATGGCCGTTTCTTTTTTTTGGGGGGGGAGAGTACATGCCAAACTCTGCTCATCCTTGTGTTTCTGCTAAGTTCCCTCAGCCTCCAAGTCGTGTTTCGAGGCTTCGGGTTTCGGGGCGCAGGGCGGCACCACGTTCCCTAAACCCTACACCCTAACAACTAAATCCCAAACCCTAGCGGCCCCAGCCATTTCCGTGACCACCCTCTGACGTACATCCTCAACTCCTTTCTTTCTAAGGTTGGGCCCCTTATATACTCACTATATACCCTGTATGAACCCTTCAGGGGCCCTAGACAGGCCTAAGGGTCCATATTAGGGGCCATACTTCTAACCTTAGATTCTTGTGCCGGTTTTCGACTTCAACCCGGAACGCTAAGCTCCTAATTAGCTCGGAAGATCCCTTGAAGCCCAAACCCAAAGCCGTAGACCCTGAAGCCTGAACAAAGCCCAAAAAAACAAAACTATCCGAAGTACGACCTTATGATACTATACAATAACCTACCTTATTGAGGAGTTATATTAGGTACTAACCTACCTTCCGGCCTCCAGGAACTTATATTCCATAATAACCTACCTCCGTAAGAGCTTATATTACAATAGTACCCTACCTTATTGAGGCGTTATATCATGTAACAGCCTACCTTTAAGAACTCACAGTATGTAGAAAGACGCCTCTCTCCCTAAGGGTCCATGTGCCAAAATAGTAGATACTTTGGCCTTAAAGTAGTCCCTATATAGGTACTTTGGGGCCAATGTATATAACCCTAAACCCTAAACCCAAATAGTACTATATAGGTACTTTGGGGCCGAAGTATATACTTTTGGGGTACATGGACCCTTAGCCAAACCCCAGACCCTCAACCCTTATATTAAGCCCTAATAAGAAACCCTAAACCCTAATCTCCTAAACCCTAGACCCTATAAGCCGTATAAACCCTTATAAACCCTAAACCCCTAAACCCTAAACCCCTAAACTGCCAAACAACTCACAGAGGGACCCGAATTTCGAGAACTGCCCATATACTATTTGGGTACATGGACCCTTAGGGTTTAAGCTTCAGGCCTCAGAAGTATGGCGCCATCACCGAGGAGATCGGCACCACGCTGCACAGCTATGAGCCTTGCAAGGTGTGGAAGGGTTCAGGGTTTAGGGTCTAGGGTTTAGGGTCGGGTTTAGGGTTTAGTGATTAGGGTTTAGGGTTTAGGGTAGTTCCATGAGGCTTCCCGACGAGAATAGTCGGGCCAAGAGGTGAACGTTGAGGATCCAGGGCTTTGGGTTTTGTGCTTGTCCGTGTCATCTACTGAAAAAGAGGTCTGAAGCATGCGCAAAGGAAATGCCTAATTAGCAATTACACACATTTGTGGGTAGCTCTCTGAATTAGGGTTCTTTTTTAGGGTACCAAAATAGTATGGCACCATTACAGACCGACCCTAGAAGGGACCCGAAATTGGAGAACCACGCACATTTGCAGCTGCTCTTTGCTGGAAACAAGTGAAGACTGAAGTCAGTAATGTAGGGGCCTTAATGATTAGAATAGGGTTTTGGGGGCTCCTTGCTATAATTATACTATGAAGGAGCCCAAAACCCTATTCTAATTATTAAGGCCCCTACATTACTACTCAACCGGGATGCCTCACTTGATATTCTCCGACCAGACCAGGGCTGCCTGCGAAGGGCTCGCACTGCAGCAATCCGGACCTCTTTCGTGTAGTTCATGTGTTATGGACGATCCTTATTACAGGAACCTGCCACAGAGTGAGCCATGTATCGCTTGGCGATATAAGGCAAAAGGCTTCGGGCATGGCTTGCGGGCTCTGGGTGTTCGCAGGCAGGGCCATGTAAGTCTTGAAGTCGTAGGATGTGCCTCTTTCAGCCTGAGGAAATATGCATCAGTACACTGCTCGGCAGAGGCTGCAAGCTCGTGTTATCTCTCATGCACCCTAAACCCTAAACCCCAGAACTTCCGGCGAAGTGCGGGCTTGCGCGCCGACATCCGCACAAGATGGGCAGCCAAGATCGAAAGCTCGCGCGCGTGTACAGGAGAAAACTCCTGCAAAACGAAACAACAACCTGGAAACGCACCGGCCCTGATGAAAACCATTAGCATAGGGGCCTCAATAATTAGAACAGGGTTTTGGAGCCCACCACCAACCCTTTCCTGAAAGAGCGAGTTCAACACCTCATCAAAAGTCTAAGCTCCAAAGGCCCCCCCCCCCAGTCCACCCCACCCCAACCGACACACACACACACACACAACACGAAAGACAACAAACCCAGAGAACCCAATGCACCTTAATTAAGGAATATTCCCTAAATTATGGGGTGCCTTAACATTATGACTGAAGTTATGGGGGCCTTGATATTATGATTTAAGGTATCTTCCTTAATTAAGGGGGTAGTGGGTTCTCCGGGAACAAGGCCCCGTCGCCTTCCCGCGCCCGAAAGCAGCCCCGTGCTCCGGCGGAGCGCAGGCAGAGTGCCGCCTGTGGGGCTTCCCTCTGTGAGTTGTTTGGCAGTTTAGGGGTTTAGGGTTTAGGGTTTAGGGTTTAGGGTTTAGGGGTTTAGAGTTTAGGGGCTTAGGGTTTATGAGGGTTTATACAGAGTTTAGGGTTTAGGAGATTAGGGTTTAGGGTGTCTTATTAGGGCTTTGTATATGGGTTGAGGGTCTGGGGTTTGGCTAAGGGTCCATGTACCCAAATACTATATACTTTGGCCCCAAAGTACCTATGAAGATCATGCTGATCTTTAGGGTTTTGCGTTTAGGTTAAATATGAAGATCACGCAGATTCCCGGTAACATAGCTGCCCAGCCCAAAATCCTTAACCCAAGTACCTTAGCTGCTGGAACGAACTGCCGGCTACACCCACGCCGAAAACTAAATGTATCGGACTCCTAGTTGACGACGCATGAGCTTCGGGTTTAAGGGACATGGCATTCATGCCCCGCCAAATAAGGAACAAGAAGCATCATGATCACATGGCTGCTCTGCATACATCGCACAAACCGTACTTCTAGCCTCCATTGCAGTTCCTTTCTTGGTTAGCCAAACATGTAAAGTAGGATCCTAACCATAAGACTGGTCAACCAAAAAAGGAACTACAATGGAGACTATAGGTTAAAGCCTAACCCTAAGGGTCCAGGTACCCAACTAGTAGAAAATTGGCCCTAAAGTACCCATATAGGGACTACATTAATGTTCTACTATTTGGGTACATGGACCCTTAGGGTAAGCCCTGAACCACCAGGCTTCCCTGCTTTGCATTTTTGATCATGTGCCTTCCTTTGCTTGAGACGCCTACGCCCGCCGAGCTCCTTCCTTTCCGGCGGAAGCCCTGTAGATTCTCTGGCAGGATCGTATAAGAACCGTCTATGATAATATCTTCAAGCATGTTCTAGTATATGATTATCGTTCGTGGTATTCCTGAGGGTTAGGTGGGCTTGAGCAGCGGTCCTCTGTGAGCCACCGCGGAATGTCCAGTCGATTCAGCTCCTCCAAGCGATAAGTTTAGGCTTTCAGGGTATGCCCGCATGATACTGGAGAGAGTATGTCCGCATGACACTGGGGTTTGGGCTTGGGGTCAGACTACAGGTACAATGAATGACAGAATGAAGGTATGCCTAGCTCAAATCAGTCGTGCACGTCTCGAGAAGATCCGATGCCGTGCATAGATCAAGCAGCAACAACCCTCTCCGGTCACTGGTGAAATGACCCATTGTGTCAAGTTACGTCCATGGCTCTTTGGCAAGACTGCAGCATGGGAGAAACAGAGAACAAAAGACAACTCTACCTAGACCCTCCTTCTACCATTCATTAGACCCTAACTCCTACAACTAGGGATTCACCCCTGTTTGAGGGTACAAGGAGGGTCCTGGTAGACCAAGTAAATTTGTTAAACACTAGGATCCTTGTGAAAAGGATCCCGAAACCAGGGATTTCTAATATTCGTAAGCCTTGAGCCAGGACCCCGGAGAAATGTCGTATGAAACCCTACTGTACAGTATGCACCCCTTTGCTAAAAGCCCTCATGAAAACCTGAACTGAAGAACAAAACAGAAATAACACTTCTCGGCAGTATACTTACTGTGCTTCCTACCCTAAACCCTAAACCCTAAACCCCCTAACCCGTATCCCCGCACCTCAAACCCGCTTCACCCGGTGGCGGCTCCTGCGGCGGCCTGGCATCGCTGGATTCCTCCTGGCTTTTGTTTTCGAAGGAGCCAGGGGGGGTTAGGATTTAAGGTGAAACCCTAAACCCTACAACCCTAAACCCTACAATTTGGGGCTTAAATTAAGGCTCCGGGGGGGGAGGAGAGCTCTCATCATACCTAGGGTTTAGGGCTCTTTTGCCCCGGTGACTTCCTAATACCCTCAAGCCCTCTTCCCTAAGGGCCCATGTACCCAAATAGTACAACTTGGGGCCCTAAAGTAGCCCCTATGTAGGTACTTTGGGGCAAAAGTATATACTATTTGGGCACATGGAGCCTTAGGGATTTAGACTTGACCAGCCTGAACCCTAATTTTAGTTAGGATGTTTCCGGCTGAGGGTTGATAGGGCATTGAGCATAAACCCTAAACCCTAAACCCCTAAACCCCTAAACCCTAAACCCTAAACCCTAAACCCTTAAGCCCAACCGCAGCCCTGGGACCCGGAACACGAAACCCTAAACTCCAAGTCCGAAGCGACCGAAGGCAGGCAGCAACTTCGGACTCCTGGCCTCTGCCCTAAGACTCCAAGCATGCACCCTAAACCCTAAACCCTAAACCCTAAACCCCTAAACCCTAAACCCTAAACCCTAAACCCTAAACCCTAAACCCTAAACCCTAAACCCGAAACCCTAAGACTCCGGTTTAGGGTTTAGGGTGTAGGGCTAAGTCAAATAAGACCTACCCTAAAGCCCAAACCCCCAAAAAAGACCCTAAGCCGTAAATCTAGGACTTTTCCAACTCCCCCCTTGGAGCTACCCCCAAAACTCGTGACTATAGCTTTACTAAAGCGATACAGATCCTGAGCCCTAAACCCTAGGTGGCGGGAGGTCAACAGTCCATAAGGGTAGCAAAAGCATCATCTACCTGGACCCAATGTATCCTACCTTTTTCGGGTTCCTTAGTCTGATTTCATTTTATAAGTCCTGGAAACAAGTAGGATAGTTGGAGTTCAGGTAGGGATTATCCGAGCTTGGAGTCAACTGTACACGGCAGTGTAGTTCAAAGGAAGGACCTGAAGCATATGGGTAACTTATGTTGTGTGGGTCACATTGTGTGTGTATATATATGTATTAGTAGTGTTATCATTGTCATACGCTATGTTGTCATATCATCATAAAATAGTTCATGCGGTGACCGGATGCATGCGAGCATGTCGAGATATCCTCAAACCTGAAACCTTAAAGCTTCAATCTGTAACAGACTCCCAATGGACAAGGTGCAGCAAGCATGTGTGACCAAGCCTGGATCCACTGGTAGCCGCTTTCCTGCAGGATACCCTATCATCAAGCTAGGCTGCCCCATGTGGTAACAGCAACAGTCTTGTTGGCATGCTTACGTGCCCGATAGTCTCTTGCCATTACAAAGATCGTACTAGAAGAAGTACTCCCTCCTACTGGGTCTTGTCTCGCAGGAAGCCCAGTTACCGAAATATAACGGTCTCCTATATTGTTTCAGAGGGCTCAAAAACTAAGTGGGTTTAGTGTGTGCCGTTTCGTTTCCTGATGTTTCGAGCCGAGGCACGTGCAGACTGAATAGAACGGCTGACATGACAAGACAAAGCATAACGCATGCCCGCATGCCCTAAGCTCTTATAGAGCATGCTAGGCTAGGCATTTTAGGGACGATTCGCCCCTGTGTGTTTTTGCGAGGAGACATGCAACCAGTTTTGCCGATCTGGGGTTCAAGACCCTGCCTTTCAGGGTTTAGGGTTCGGGGTTTAGGGGTTTAGGGGTTTAGGGTTTGGGGTTTAGGGATAAGGGTTTGGGGTTCAGGGATGAGGGTTTACGGGTTGAAGTAAGACTTGCAACGGAAGGTCGGTTTCCAAAGTAGCCTTCCAAAGTACCAGCTGTCAGCGTAAGAGAGTTCGCTAGCCGGGTTGCTGGCACAAGAGCCTCAGGGAGTGAGCCTGGATCCGAAGTGCAAAGGCCCCCGAGCTACCTTCTCAACCCTAAGCCCTAAACCCCAGACCATACGCACTCACTTCCAAAACCAAAGTCCCTGGACGCATGGCGAATGCGCCTCACCAAGGAAGAACTCCACAGCTCCCAGGGGCGCAGACGAACGGTGCCTTGCACAAATCGAAGCTTTGAGGTTTAGGGGGCTTAGGTTTAGGGTGTTTAGGGTGTTTAGGGTTAGGCAGGGCAGGAAGATCTCAATAACCTTCAAACGTCGTCCTATAATCTAGAGGCCTTAATAATTAGAACAAGGTTTGAGGGGTATATTTTACTACAACAATAAAGAGCCCCCCGAAATCCTATTCTAATCATTGAGGCCCGTACATTACAATAACAACGCTTCCGGCTTCTGCTAGGTATTGGAAATAGACGGACCGCATCAATGCTACTCATGTCCGTGCTACTTTCCTAGATACACCGTACAGTCCAGCATATGCGTGCAAACGGGAGGGGACATCCTGTAAACAAAAATAGCATTTGATGGCCCTACATAGCATGGAGGCCTGAAAGAATCATAACAACGCTAAGGGGGGGAGACGGGGGGAGACTATAGTACCATCATAAAAAAAGACGATAAGAGAATCTTAATCGTGATTTATTCCGACTCCCATATTCCGCCTTTTGGAGGTTTAGGGTTTAGGGTTTGCTTTGGGTTCCAATCCGTTGCCAACCAGAGTGACTGGAAACGAAATGCCGCAATCCTATTCGCGAAACCCTAATGGCCCTATAATCGCCAAACCCGAACCCCTTGAGCCTTAAGCCGATTAATCTCTATATATCCTAGCCCCTATCTAAACCGTAATCCCTGTATTCCATCCCTCACGCCTGTAAAAATCCTAATCCCCAATACATCCTTGGAAATTCCCGGTCCCAACCCCTGAATCCTGAACCCTAAACCTCTGAACCCTAAACCCCTAAACCCCCAAACCCTCAACCCTTGACCCCAAACCAAAACTCAAAGCTCGCTAGCCCAAGCGGCTCTGATTCTTGCGGCTCGGCGAAGAGGCGGACGAAGCTGCGCTCGCCTACGCCGTGTCGGGCCTGCAGTTTAGGGTTTAGTGCGGGTTTAGGGGTTTAGGGTTTAGGGATTTAGGGGTTTAGGGCTTGCGGTTTAGGGATTCCTGGTAATACAGAGTTTAGGGTTTAGGGCTTGCGGTTTAAGGGATTTGAGTAATGGTTTAGGGCTATGGCTGAGATAAAACCGAGGCGTTGCTTGGGGTTACTGCAGGATTCTGAAGGGCTCGGATTGGAGTTTCGGGTTCAGGGGTTTGGGCTGGGTTAGGTTTAGGGTTTAGGGTTTAGGGTTTAGGATTTAGTGGTTTAGTGGTTTAGGGTTTAGGGTTTAGGGGTTTAGAGGTTTAGGGTTTAGGGGGTTAGGGTTCAGGGTTAGTGCGAAGAGATGGGAGGGGAGACCCATCATGATCAGCAGTCTTGATTGAGTAGAAATAGCCCCCCATGCCTAAACCGGAAAGTCAGATGTTGCTGAAACTTATGCTTCACAAACCAAACAAAACAAGAAGTTGAGTCGATTGGAGCTTTTCGCAGAGAGATATGGTGTCGTAGCAGTAGCAGCGACTAGAACAAAGTACAGCTTGCAATCGCGGCAATCCGAACGAAATGGAACCATACTAGCTCCATTAGAATATCGAGACTGGTGCTTCATCCACTCACACATGAGACGCCCGAACAAGCTGCACTGGAGTCTTATTTCAATGTGCACACGTGGCGGAGGAGTTGAAGACATTTGTGCAGACGTCGTGAAATTCTGCACGAGAGTCGAACAAAGTTTCAAACATGCTAAGCTGCGTCATGAACCCTTTGCAAACACGAAGCTGTATCTGTATTGAAGGAGCATCACCGAGCAAGCGTAGCGCAGCGACGGACAACAGGCAAACGGCGTCGGGTTTAGTTTGGCTCGGGTTCATGCTTTTGGCATAGTGATAAGGAACACAGGCTGCCAGGCTGCATGACAAAAGAACCCTCCCCTTACTCATCGTGCTCCTGCACCACTGTCTGCACTTCAAGGCTAGACAGAAAGTCTTCAGAGAACCCTCAACCCCAACCACACAACGCCTAAATCCTAAACACAAACACTAGTCCTTAAACCCGACTTGGAGGACCATGGGACTTAGCAAGTAAGGTTATAACTACCTTTAACTGGGTTTATAATTACTTATATAAGTATAGTTACCTTATTTATAACCCTAGTTACTAAGTCCCATGATCCTCTAAGTAAACCCCAAAGCCACATGTGTTGTGAAGTTTCTACGCAGACCGCCTGGGACGCCAAAGACTGAAACATGACGTAAACCCGAGCCGCTGCTCCTCCACTCCCAAGCCCTCAACCCTCAGCCCTGAAGCTTAGGGTTTAGGGTTTAGAGAACTCCAAACCCAAGCCTTTTTTGGCCATAGGACACTTGCAGCGAACCATAACAGGAGCCCTAAACAGGCAGGTCAATCGTCGACGCCTCTTCAGCGTCGTCCACTGTGGCAGCCTCAGAGTAGCTACTAGTCTAACCAGTCTCTGGATTGAAATCCCTTAAGGCCTTCTGGGATTCCCAGGGCTCCATGTACCCATATAGTATATACTAAGGCCTTAAAGGGATTCCCATATAGGTACTTCATGGCCGAAGTAGATACTGTATGGGTCTCAGGGTACGGGGTTGCATTAGCTTTCATAGACGAGCAGTATGGTATGCCCTTTGTTTGTGGTAGTTGTAGTTTCAAGTGTTTTTATCCAGTCAACATCGAACCTTTCCTTTCGGTGTATAAACAGAATACCGTACCCTAAGGGCCCATGTACCCAAACAGTATATACTTTGGCCTTGAAGTAGTCCCTATGTAGCTACTTTGGGGCCAATGTATATACTATTTGGGTACATGGACCCTTAGGGGTATGGAGCAACTCAAATGGAAGCACTTTCAAGATGCACAGGTCTGATTCGCAAGGCTCCAAGCCTCAGGACCCAAACCGGAGGCCACCTGACCCCCGGAACGGGGGAGGTCAAAACACAAAATGCCACGGTGCGCCAGTCTCTAACAGAAAGGGGCCCCAATACTTAGGGTAGGTCTATAAAATTGCACTATATTCATATGAATATAGAGAGAAACCCCAGAATCACCCAGGGAATAGCAGTGCTACGGACTGGTTCAGGCTCCTGTAGCAATGGTCCGAAATTGGGGGTTTTCGGGTTTAGGGTTTAGGGTTTAGTTTGGGGTTGGGATTTGGGTGTGTGAACCTTAGACCCTACAACTCATGAGAATTTTGCCGCTCGGCAATCCGAATACCTGAAGTCCTAAGCGGGAGACGTCCCCTAAACTCCAAACCCCGAATGTACCCCCTTTAGCAAGCCTGGGTATAGCAATCCTTACAGTAGACCGAAAACCGTACCCTAAAGGGCCCAAGTACCTCAAAATCATATACTCTCTCCATCTCTCTCCTGGATGCTAAGCTGCATATAAGTGCCACCCTGAACCCGAATCATATACTCTCCTCGCTACCCCTGTTTTTTAAACCTACTTAATTACTACCCCACACCCGGGTACCCAAGTACTAGGTCCTGTGGATCCATTTAGTATCCCGAAAAACTTACTAGAACACACTCAGACCTGTAGAACCCTTACAAAACCCTTGCAGTACACCCCACACTTGCAGCCTCTTCCAACCAGCGCCACTCCAGAAGAAGATCCTGTCGCAGGCTTTACGCTTTTGGGGGGTTTACAGGGTTGAGGGTTTGGCTTGTGGGGGTTTAGAGCGTATCGTCTACGATTTTGGGTTTGCAGGGTTTAGAGTTTCGGACTAGGATCTTGGGGCGTGGTCCTTATATGGGGCATTCTACGTTTTCTTTGACTTCGATGGTCATGTAGCCATATGCACAAACAGGCAGACGAAGGCCGAACAATAGGAGGAATAATTATATTGACAACAACAATAACAACAACACTCATAAAAACTACTAGGCGTTGGGGTTATCTCTCATCAGTTGGCGGGAATACACATCAATGCCGGCGGACGCTGGTTTGGGGAGAATACACATCAGAACTAGCTAAACCCACATGTAGAAAGACATAATACGAAATTGTAACCATATGGCTATTAGCAATAGTAGTCATCACATGAAAATCATCATCAACACTATCATAATCATCATCATCATCATCATCATCATCATCTTCATCATCACCACCATCATCATCAACACCATCATGACCAACAACACTACCACCATCATCATCATCATCATCATCATCGTCATCCTCATCACAATAATCGAAATCACCATCATCATCGTCATCACCATCACCATCACCATCATCATCAACAACAACATCACCATCATCATCATCATAATCAGCATCAGCATCAGCATCATCAACATCACCATCATCATCGGCACCATCATCATCGGAACCATCATCATCATCGCCATCATCATCATCATCATCATCATCACAATCATCATCATCATCGGCAGCGTCAGCATCAGCATCAGCATCATCATCATCGTCATCAACAACATCATCTTCAACATCATCAACAGCAGCACCAGCAATAACAATCACCACCATACGACGCATAATAAACAATGGCAACAATGTAAATCAGTAGTAACAATCACAAGAGCTCTTGCATGCGAGAAGATACTGGCCAGGAACAACTCGACAACGCCCCAGTGCTCATTAGAAAAAATGCTGCGCGACAGATGCCACAACAGTGCGTCTGGAGTCGGGTAGCATCCGGGTTACAGAATAACTCCACAAGTCTTTCTTGGAGATAAACCCATGGTAAGCCCCAACAAGTTGGAAACCGGATAAAGGACAACTAGTACTGGGATTCCCGATACGTTACCCTTACGGATTGAGGCTAGTGAGTTTCCAACTTTTGGGCTTCTACGGTAAACCAGCAAAGCCTTAAAGCCTGACAAAAACATCGTACAACACTCGATATAGCCCACTCGCAGAGCGGGAGAAAGGTAGCCGGCCTTAAATACCTTCGCATCGGGGCATGGTCGCCACACCTTCCATGCGATAGGGGAGCGGTTTGCTAGCTTGCTCTGTGCGGGTTTGGGGGGGGGTTCTGGCTGATATGTTTCAGGGTTTGTGGCTTGTGGGCCGGAGCTTCAGAGTTTGAAGCGCAGGCGTTTAGGGTTTAGGGCCGAATTGGATAGTTTGTGGTTTGCGGCCTTCCTACTTGTGGGCATGCCGTTGTGGGAACAAGGTTTAGTGGTTAGGATTTGGGACGAAGGGCTTATATCGGTTTATCTTCAAGTTTGTTTAGGATTCGGGTTAGGCTTCGCTTCCGGGCGCAGGGACTGAAACCTGAACCCTGAACCCAACCAGAATAAGGGGACCCTCTTATAGGATTCCTATAATACCCTCTAAGGGAACCCCAAAACAATAGAACCCTATACTACCCTTTAGTGGTTGCAACCACTAAAGG
>CAJNDV010031843.1:26122-36680 GCA_905221635.1 Symbiodinium sp. CCMP2456 | reverse complement strand
GGGCTCTAGCAGCTACTGCAGTCTGTCTGCGAACCATTTGGCCTCTCGCATCCTGAGCTGCGGGTGCGGTTGGGAACAGCATTCCACCTCGCGGTCCGAGCGCGCTGCGGCACGCCTGACGCGAGTGTCTGCGGGACAGGAAATGTTGAGGCAGCACGCAGTCATGTTAAACGAGGCAGCACGCATTTTTTTGCAGATGCGTGGGGGTTTTGGTGGTTTAGGCAGAATCGCTTGCGTTCTAAAAAAAGTGCATGCCACCTCAATGTTTTGTGTCCGCCAGGTGCGTGCAGCCGTGCAGCATGCGTGCACAAAATTTCCGGGTAGCACGCAGGACAACGAAGCAGCACGCAACGCAACGAGGCAGCACGCATGCAAACCAGGCAGCACGCACGCGAACGAGGCAGCACGCACGGGACGAGGCAGCACGCAGATGACAGCCAAAACAACCGGGGAACCGCATTTCCTGTTTAAAATAATCAAATGAGCCGAAGACCCTGGCTGGCCATGGATCCGAGAAGCTCAGGCCTCTCTCCAGAGTCCAAAAAGCCCAAGAGCAGACGACTTTCTCTGGAGGCTGTCCGGCATCGAAATAAGTCGGCGAAGTCACCCAAGGGCAGGAATGCAGGAGGATATCTCGAAAACGAGCACTCAAGTTCGCGAACCGCTCCAGTGCCCAGCGAAAAAGCTCGAAAAATCCCGGCTGAAAGCAAACAAAACCTGCAGATGAGCGAGCGAATCTCAGCAAATCTGCAGACAGTCGATGCTGGCCTCGTAACAAGACAGAAGGTCGAGGTAGCATGCACAAGTTTTAGAAGCATGCTGCTCGAAGTAGCACGGCTAGGGAACCCCTTGATTTATAGGGTTTAGGGGCCAGAAAGTTGGAACATCATTATCCTCGTTGCCTCATATGAAATTGGGAATTCCAGCACAAACTGTCCTAAACGTGTGTTCCAACTTTCTGGGTTCATGATAAAGGGTTCTTATGGCAACGCGCTGGAACCGCTGCGGCTTCCTCCAGCAAGTCGTCCTGGGGTTTCTTTCAAGGCTCTATACGGGCTCTAAGTTCGGGGTTAAGGCTCGTAAAATGTCTTGGTGGTCCTAAGCCCAACTTATCAATATTTGAGGGGATTCTCATTCTCAAAGTTTGAGCTTTTCTAGCGCAAGGGTATTTGGGAAGAAGGTGGGTCTTGCACGGTCTTTTTATGGTTCCAGGTGAACCTCGTAAACCTGCTCGCAACCCTACGCCCGAAACCCTAAAGAAGACCCAAATTCTGGCAGGCAGCCATCGCCAAAACCATGCGGGAAGCTCGCGAGAAGCGTCTTGGTCAGATGTCCGAGCTATCCTCTCTAAGGGCGGCAAGGCCTCTAGACCCTAAACCCTAAACCCTACCCTGAACTCATAATGTAGGGGCCTTAAATAGTAAGAATAGGGTTTTGGGGTATATTATGTATAGGTAATTATTGCGGCCCCGACATTATAGGGCTTTAGGGTTCAAGGTTTCAAGCTTTCCGAACCTTAGCATCCACTCTGGATTGCTTCTGGCTTCTGGGCTCAAAACTTGCGCTTTCGTGGGAGGACCGAGCCGTGAAGGCCTAAGGCCTCACGTCCCAACTCACTCCGTAGCAGGGTTTAGGGTTTAGGGTTTAGGGTTTAGGGTTTAGGGTGTGATCCCTGTAAAATGCCTGTAGATATTGGGATAAGATCTTAATACTTGCAAGGTAACATGTCATCATGCTATGCAGTATTCTATCAGGTTGTATCTATCTTAAGATGCTGAGGCCGAAACTGTCAACGCTTCTTAACCCCACTAACATCCTAAAGCCTCGCCGGCAAACCAAACTCCCTATCTTCAACGGCTACACCCTACACTTCCCTTCAAAGGGTCCTAAGTCTTAAGTACATATATAGTAGAATGGAGGGTCTCTATGGTAGGGTTTAGGGTTCAGGGTTGGAATTGCAGTTATGGTTTGGGCAAATATCCTCCATATAGGTACTTAGGACCCTCTGGCTTCCCAAACCCTCTCGGCTTCGAATGCTGAAGCCCATGGTATTGCTGGAAGTGCGCGGGCTAAATGGGCCCGTCTGCAGCATCCGTTGCTGGGCTTTGGAGTACCATACTTTAATACTTTTTTTGGGGGACCTGTTCCTTAAAGGAACCATTATGAAATAAAAGTCTATACTTTTTTCTCCCTGGTTAAAACCCTAAACCCTAAACCCTAAACCCTAAACCCTAAACCCTACTTCTCTCTGGTTACTTCAAAGCCCAGGTTGCAATGGGGACTCCACCGGGCGGCAGTTGAAGGAGGCGATCGAAAGAGCGACCGCTGGGCGCTTCTGGGCTCTTCTCTTCAGCACCCATTTACCTAAGAGCATATTTCTTCTGTTGAAGAAACATGAGGAAACCCATACATATATATATATACACATTATAAATATAAATATATATATATATATATAAATATATATATATATGTATATACCACAAGAAAGTTAATACTAAAAGTATGTAACTTCCAGGAGCCAGTTTGTTTCAAAGGGCCTCCAAGAGCAACATAGGCTTCCTGGCCCTAAACCCTAAACCCTAAACCCTAAACCCTAAAGAGCAACATAGGCTTCCTGGCCGTTGACCAACGGCTGGCCAAGGGAGCGTGCATCATCCGCGACGACGACGTTTTGGGGGAGGAGGGGTTTAGGGTTTAGGGTTTAGGGTTTAGGCTGGAGGCTTTGTCATAGTTGGGTAACATTTTACATTTTTAAGGGTGCTTAAACCCAATAAGGAATATAAATGTAAATTTTTAATACTACCCCAACAATGAACTAGGAGGCTGGAGGAGAGTCTGCTTTGACTGTCGTTCAAGAGGCGGCGGTTTCGGTTTCACTCAGTGCAGCAGTACGCAGAGAGGCCGCTAAACGACGCTGGAAGGGGGCTTTCAATGTGGATGAGTTCGAGCAACTCCTTGCGAGGAAACGCGGTCTAAGGTGTATTGGTCATGAAACGGAGAGCTGGTCAGACGATGACACCGCACGCTGGCACTTTTGGAACTTTCTTCTTGTGCATCCTTATGCTTTGAGCGATCGGCCAACAAACCGGTTCATGCACGAGGTCGAGCGACTGGAGGAAAAGCATCGCAGGTTGTTCGGATTGGCCCCAGCAGCAGCGTGGTTTTCTTACAAGGAGCGACAGCCGCCACGGGGGGCGCGGAAAGAGCAATACTGGACAAAAGATGACTCTGCTCGATGGATTTTGGTGTCGATCTTGCTAAATCTCGATGAAGAGATCGTTTCAAGAGAAAAGGTCTATGAGCTTCGCAAAGCCCTTCAGAAGAAGTTCGAAGTGACTCTCGTGCCCACGCCAGATGTACCGTTCCATCTCACCAAAGAGTTCAATCGAATGCTGTCGGCCGACCCGAGACGAAGCCTGAATCCGACTCGGGAACCTCCCACACTACTGGGACACCCAATCGTGTGCGGAAAATTGTCGCCCTTGCGCTGTTGGGTTCACGGTTAAGGGTTCAGGGTCTAGGGTTTAGGGTTTAGGGTTTAGGGTTTAGGGTTGGGTTCACGGTTAAGGGTTCAGGGTCTGGGGCCAGTCTGGGGTACTTGGGCTTAGGGTTGGGGGCCTACAGACACCCGGCAACGCTCACGCGTAACAGTGAGCAGTGTTGGAGTTAAAATCTAAACCCTAAACCCCTAAACCCTAAACTCAAAACCCTAAAGCTCTTAAGCCGTAAACCGTTTTGAACTTACCAATGAAAAGCCCGAGGCCTTATAACCCCAAAGGTGAACACCAAGATGCCGGACAAACACTACCAACCCCAAGTGGTTCTGGAATCCCCACCACAAATTGAAAATAGCACAGGGGCCCTGAATATAAGTTTAAGGTGCACGACAATCCTTATCGACTGGGGTTAAGGTCTAGGGTCTAGGGTTCAAGCCTACAACGTCTGCCCTACAGGGTCGTTGACCACGTTTGAAGCTTGCAAACCCACCAACAATCCCTAGAATAGAAGCTTGAATGATTACCCATGTTTTTCTTTTGGTTCCTGATTATATTTACAGTATAATATACCCCAAAGGCTTATTCCAACCATCAAGCCCAAGTGTTTTTTGACACCCGCCATATCCCTTTGGGCATGTGGTGGTAATGTTGGTTTTCCAAATTAGGGCCGGCCCAGTCGGGCTTTCATTATCGGGTTTAGAGTTTAGGTTTTAGGTCTGGCTCCCATAAAATCAGATGGGAAACGAAATTACCTGCAATGATCCTACAGCTGGGGTATAACATATCCCTCAACGCGAAGCCACGCTCAAACAACGAAGCAACAAGCACAAGACAGTTTGATTCCAAAACACACACTAAGCCCGGGACACACCGAACAGTTTTTGCTGTGCTTGCAGAGCTGAAAAGGTTCCGCGAGGAGGCGAAGGGGAATGCAGGTGCACCCTCAGGCTCCCTTTTCTCTGCCGGCTCGCTCCAATTTAGGGGTTTAGGGCTTGGTTTTCAGGCAGCAGTTGGGCTAGGGGCTTCTGGCTTTAGGCTCCAGGGTGAGCACCGGCTTTAGGGTTTTAGGGCTGTAGGGTTTTTGGGTTTTAAGTATAAGGCCTAGGTTTTTCCAGCAAGTCTTAAACCCTGTAACCGGCCCCTTCACTGGGCCTATAAGCCCTAGCTATAGTCTCCATTGTAGTTCCTTTTTTTTGGTTTAACCAAATATATATTCACAGGATTTTACAGGGCATCCCCAAAAAGGAACTACAATGGAGACTATTGGTAGTTACTTCAAAACTGGGGACACATAACGCTACATCAATCCTAAAGCCCTTGTCACTGGGCCTAACCCCGAATTAGATTAACTCAACACTACTGTTGATGATATAATTCCTGCATTACCTTACGGACCCTGAAACATGGAAATTATGGTATATTCGCCTTATTATGGGTAGTGCAGAGCACTAACCACTGGAACCCAATAGCTTGAAAGCCCTCGACCCTAAACCTTAAACCCCTAAACCCTACCTAAACCCCTAAACCCTAAACTAGACCCTCAAACGCTAAACCCCTGAACCCTAAACTCTATGCCCCAGACCCCTAAACCCCTAAACTCTAAACCTCTAGACCTAAACCCTAAAACCCTAAACCCTAAACCCTAAACCCTAAACCCTAAACCCTAGACCCCTAGACCCCTAAACCCCTCAACCCCTACACCCTAAACCCCTAAACCCTAAACCCTATATTTTTGCCCCAGACCCTAGAACCCAAACGACCTCCACCCACAATTCCGAGTGCCCTATACCCCTGAGCCCAGACATCCCAGGGCCCTAAAGCCCTAATGTAGGGGCCTAAATTTAACTAATTACTTATACTATTTTGAGGGTTCCTTATTAGAATTATCGTATAATGGGCCCCAAAACCCTATACTAATTATTAAAGCCCCTACATTAAACCCGAAACGGCTAAAGTAATTACCAATTTATTCTTAGGGTTCCTGATTTTAGTTATACTAGGAAAGAGCCCAAAGTCCTAGTCTAGTTGTTACGGTCCCTACATTAAACCCACATCCCCACATTCTAATCTAGGGGCTTAAATATCCCCAAACCCCTAAACCTTAAACCCTTAAACCATAAACCCTGAAAGCCCTACCCAAACCCCAAAACCCTAAAATCCTAAACCCTTAAACCCTAAACCCCTAAACCCTTAAACCCTAAAGCCCTAAATCCTAAAACCTAAAGCCCTAAACCCCTAAACCCTTAAACCCTAAAGCCCTAAATCCTAAAACCCTAAAGCCCCAAATCCCAAAACCCTAAAACCCTAAAACCCTAAACGCCCAAAACCCTAAACCCTAAACGCAAGCAACCACGAGACGACAGGCGGTTGTGACTGGGGCATGGTTCTGATCATCGGCGTGGGTTCGCTCATCGCGTTGCCGGCATGCAGGTTTTTTGGGGTTTTAGGGTTTAGTTTCGTGGTTGTGAAGTTTATAGGACACTAGGATTTTAAGGGTTTTGGTGCTCTCGGGTTAAGGGATGTTGGCTGTTAGGGGTTTGGGGAAAGAAGCAACCGCACTCTAGACTCTAGACCCCCTGCAGGCCCTTAACCTTGGTCGTTGGGTTTCATGGGGCCCCCGATAATAATAACTAGAATGAGGCTTTGGTGTTGTAGTATACTACAATTAATTATATAATGAAGCACTCTATGGAACAGTCCTTCGGTATCATGGGGCCCTCAGTACAAGAATGGCGCTACCACCTATTAGGGCTCGACTTTATGGAGTGGCTTGGGCTTTGGGCTTGCCACTGCAGGATCTCTGGGTTTAGCCAAGAAGATACTTGGAGTTGGGGCCACTTCGAATCCTATAAGGTAATCCCGGACAGGAACTACAAGGGAGACTATGGGAACTTGTAGTAAGCAACCCCCCCCCCCCCAAAGCAGTGTTGGTAAGTATGTAGGCCCCTGTACTAGATACCTGCCGTTTGAGTACAGGGACTCGGCTTTCCAATGTGGGTGCCCGCTGGGTTTAGGGGTTTAGGGTTTAGGGTTTAGTCAGATAGCAAGCTCCTACCGAAGAGAACCTTGATTCACATGGTGTACTTAGTTGAAAATCTATTGCCGAATTTTACCCCCGAGAGACCTGCAACTGGAAAGCATACCTCGTTTCGGCTTCTTAGATTCTTGATGGCCTTTACCCAAATGGGTGGTGGTCAAAATTAGGGTCCCTTTTTGGGTACCCTAAATATTAGGTGCCATATTATTATAAGGACCCAAAAAGGGATCATAATTTTGACAACCACCCAAATCCTAAACTCTTTCCCCTGCCTCAATCATGATCCGACGAGGCTTTGGGTGGCCGTGCGCTGATCCAGCAAGTTCTTCGCGGAGTAGGGCACCGTGTCGATGTGAAGGAGACTTTGGAGTGATACGGTTGATGGACAAAATTCTGCATGACCCAAACATAGTATAGTACCATAAATCCCATAGTTTAGGTATATAAGGTCATGCAGGATTTTGTCCATCAACCGTAGGCCCACTATAGGCCCTCCATGAGCTTAGCGTGGGCGAGATGATTTTCGGAATGCTGTAGGAGCGGCAGATGGAACGCAGACCTCCTTCGACGTCGAACGTACGAAGCGATTGCGCCAAGATGCATCGTTGCATAGCTGGTCTCACACTATTCTAAGGCTGAACCCATGGGCCCCTAACATGAGGCCCTTAGGCGATTCTAGGGTCCCTTAAGAGTATATATAGGGTATATAGTAGCTATATTAGGGTCCCAGGGTTAAGGGCCCATACTAGGGGCCCATGGGTTCTACCTTAGAACTATGCGTGCTGCTGTTGTGACAGAGTTGGATTAAAAGCCTGCTTTCGGCGCGAGGTCTGTCCTTTGCTGTCGGATGTTAGAGCCGACCTGCGTCGTCTTTGGGACCTCAGCAGACGAAAATAAAGTTCGTGCCTGCAAGTTGAATTGGGTCGACACCTCGAACTTGTCTACATGTGTTCGTTCCAATATGTGTTAATTCATGTATATCTAGATTTTGGCCTTTCTCTGTCCAGGTGGGTGTCTGTCTGTCTATGTTGGTATCTGTCGTGTCAACGGTCGCGGCTACACATTTTTATTCCCTATTTCTACATAAAAGATCATAGAACTGTAGGTGTTTGCAGACACTCCGCTCATGCTTGGAGGGAAGATGGACTGCGGGCTACACCCGCAACCCAGACCCGTCATCCTCAAACGTCATGTCTCATCACCGTTTCCTAAAGGTAGTCTTAGGAAGACCCCTGTAAATTACAGGGGACCCTTCTGAACCCTACTTCTGGCTCTCTTAAAGGGGACCTTCTGAGAGCGTCTAGATCCCCAGAAGTCTCCCTAATCGAGCTCCCACCTTTTGCCCTTTTTCTTTGTGGGTTCCCTTTTTGAAACCAAACGGTAGGACAAAGGGTACCCCCTAAACCCCCAAACCCTAAACCCCAAACCCTAAACCCCAAACCCTAAACCCTAAAGCCCTAAACCCTAGACCCCCATCCCCAAGGCCAATGCCACTGGTACGTCGGCGATGCCCATCATGCCTCGGAAATCGTGGGGATTTCGCATGCCGGGCCTGGAAACCTGGATATTGCAGGGTTTAGGTTTTGGGGGTTTAGGGTTTAGGGTTTAGGGTTTGAAGCGGTGTCTAGTCGAGCCAGTTGTTTAAGACCTCGGCAAACATGAAAACAATGGTCCCGATTGACCGCAGGTGCGAAAACATTGGTCGCGACTGACTGCAATTGCGAAAACACCGGTCCTGGGCTGACCGAAATTTCAAAAAAACATGGGTCCCGATTGACCACAACTGCAAAATCACCGGTCCCGATTGATCGAAATTGCAAAGACATCGGTCCCGAGTGATCGAAATTTGCAAAACACAGGTACCGATTGACCGCAATTGCACCAATACCAGTCACGTAAATGCGCCGGGGACTTGGCAAACAGGGTACAAGTAAACTAGTTATAGAAGGTTAAGACCCCAACTGCACAACCGACGTTCTAAACATACAAGTCCGTGTTCCGTTATTTACATATCCACTGGCCCTAGAACCTACGGCCTGGCAAAGCGTGTACTGTATGGGTATATACGGATGAACCCCTAGCGAAGTCAAGGTCATAATTCGTCATGATAGACAGCGTCAGATACAAGCGGCGTACTATTGCCCATGATCCCTCGGCTCTTGTTAAGGGACTTCATTTCAGTTTAAGTTGCCATAATAATAGTTGTTTACAGTAAACAATAGGGTTTCCATCTTATGGTAACTTAACATGCGAGCCTTCACAAGAACCCTAAACCCTAAACCCTAAACCAAACCTTAATCCCTAAACACTAAACCTTAAACCTTAAACCTTAAACCCTAAACCCTAAACCCTAAACCCTCAACCCTACCCAGCTGTCGCCTTAAATCCCGAAACCCCGAGCCGGTCCACGCGGGAAATACGAAGAGTTGCTTCCCTCTGTGCGCGGCAATTCGTCTTCAGATCTCAGGGGTGATTTGGGTTTGGGTTTCGGGGTTTCGGGTTCAGGGGCTTTGGGTTTAGGGGCCCTTAAGCCTTACACCCCTAAAGCCCTAAACCCTCAAACCCTTGCATTCCCAGGCAAAGTGTGCGCCTAGACTTCTGCACCTTCGTCGTTGCCGATGCTTCACCGGCCCGCTTCCCGTGCAGAACGCTTGACATAATGTAGTGCAGAAGCCTGCGTAATTACCAATATGATTCCTTATGGCTCCTTACTAAAATTATCCTAAACCCTAAACCCGAAACAAACATACCCCAAAACCCTATTCTAAGTATTAAGGCCCCTACATTAGAAGCCCCTCTGGGTTCCTTCTTGTAAGGGTTCCTTGGAGGGTTCCGGGGTATAGGGCTGAATAGAAACTACACCGTAATACTGTTGATGATCTAAATCCTGCATTACCTTAAGGACCTAAACTATGAGAATTATGGGATATTCACCTTATTTTGGGTAAGGCAAGGTTTATATTGTATGTGGTGTCTTGTGATATAAGTATAATCGTGTTATACCTTGCCCTCAAACCCTGTTCCATATGAAGTACTCTGTATTTGTCCGTTTTGCCCCTCCGATTCTCCGATAGCAGGTCGACCCAGACATCGACGTGAAGCTCACGGTGGCTACTGCAACGGCCCCAGAGCCAACAAGGGCCTCGGGCTTGTAACGGTTTAGGATTGTAGAGTTTTTAGAGCTCAAGGGTTTAGGGTTTCAGGCATTATGATTTCTTCAGGATCTAGCGTCTATAAGGGTTTAGGCTTGAGGGTATAAACCCTAAACCCTAAACCCTAAACCCCCTAAACCCTAAACCGTCGGGCTTAGGGTTTGGGGGAGCTCGAAGATTCACCGGTTTCTACTAACACCTGGTTGAGGTCATTGGGCTCATGTTGCTCGGGTCTTCCGTCGCGCCAAGCATAAACATAGAACTGAGCCCTAAACCCTGAAACTCACATCCTACAACCGAAACACTGAACCCTAAGCCCCAAGCACTAAATTGAAAATGCTCTGCTACCGAGCTCCATAGCTCATGAAGCCTTGCCCCCTAATCCTTGCATCAATGAGGACTTCATGTCTGTTGATAACGGTCTCTGTCATGGAGGGGGCATTTGCAAGGAGATCTCAGCCATAACGAGCACAGCACAGGGATACAAAACCGAAATGCTTGATGCCCTAAAACCACAAAGCGCTATCTTTACTAGCGCAGCAACCCGAAGCACCAAAACCCAAAGCTCTTCAGAAAAATCTTGCGAAATGCTTATTTAAAGGGTTTAGGGGTTGAGGGGTTGAGGGTTCAGCACCCTAGACTCCTCCCCCTCCATTCTTAGCCTTGGATCGGCTTCGTGGGGCTGTTTGAGGGTTTAGGGGTTTAGGGGGTTCAGGGCTTATGGGGTTTAGGGCTTCAGGGGTTTAGGGCTTCAGGGTTTAGGGTTTAGGGTTTAGGGTAGTTGTGCCGAAGCCCGAAACTACGAGCTGTCGTGGTTCGGGATCGAAGTGGAGGATTGGGGAATGCTTGGGCTCAGAGTGTTTCGAATT
>CAJNDV010031843.1:234-14847 GCA_905221635.1 Symbiodinium sp. CCMP2456 | reverse complement strand
AGGGTTCTAGGGTTTAGAGTTTAGGTTTTAGGGTTTCGGGGTTTCAGGGTTTCGGGGTTTAGGGTTCCAGGTTTGAGGGTTTAGGTAGCATGGGATCCCTGCAGCGAGGACCCGAAGACAGAGCCAGGAAACGACACAGGCTGGGTTTAGGGTTTAGTTAAAGGAAACTACAGGTGGGGAGTTTAGGGTATATAGGGCTTCTATATAGGCTTCTATAAGGTACATAGACCTTCTATAAAGCTCCCATAATGGTAGCTACCCACCTGAAAATCCTAGATTTAGGGCTGTCCCTTTCAAGCTGTGCTGTCCCTTGCAAGCTTTCTCGGGGTGATTGGTCCAGCATGGAAGTTTCACTGGGAAGTTGCAGTCGTCATCACTATCCACCATCACTATCACCATTATCGTTCACATCAGCATCAGCAGCAGCGTCATCATCATCACCACCACCATCATGTTCGTCAGAGTCTTCGTGTTTGTGCGTTTCATTTTTGCTCCTCATCATCACAAGCATCATCGTCTTCTTCATGCTCCTCATCACAGCCATTACAGTCGTGTTGTTTTATTCTCTGTTCCTCACACTCCTCTCCCAAACCTTGAAAGTTCTATCAGCATCACCATCACAATCACCGCCGTTATCATCGTCATCAACATCCCGCTCGTAGTAGTCTCCGTCAGCAACATGGGCTTTGCCATGTTCACGTTCATGGATTGTAGCCATGTCCACCATCGGCACCGCCACGTTCCTTCATCACGCTCCTAGGTTTTCTCCATCACTAACATCATCACTCTCGCGGCCATGCTCAACCCTATATGGGAAAAGTACTCAGGCTTTTTCCGGTTGCACCTACACTGAGAACTATCTATCGATCTATCTATCTATCTATCTATCTATCTATCTATCTAACTATCTATCTATCTATCTATCTATCTATCTATCTATCTATATATGTAGATATGAGGTAGGTTCATGCTTGCTGCCTGCTACTATTCGTGTTCCCCGCGTAGACCTGAGCGTTCTCGTCCTGCCCTTCGACCAAAGCTGTTGCATTCTGATTCGGCGATGCCGTCAACGACATACTATCTCCAAGGGTCCATGTACCTTTGGAGTATTCTCTGTCTTTAAAAGAGGTTCCTATGTGTACGCACTATAGGTCCATGACTCAGGCCCCGCCTCAGAGTAAACCAAGATGCCAGCCAAATCTGACATGTCTTGCATCCCGCACAGGTATCGTTGCAGCAGAAAGAGGCTCCATCGACGGCAAGGACAGGTTTGACCTAGATCCCAGATACGGTGCTCCCTCCACACGCACAACGAAAATTGAATATGATTCAACGACTATGCAGGCTTGTTCAACCGAAGAGTCCGTTTACACCTCACCCTGCGACAGTCACCCACATCTATGATTCGGCTGTGTGCTCTTGTCGGTAACCAGCGCGGTATTGTGGGGTGCTTTGTTCCTGTCTTGCTCTAGATCCAGGCATTCTTTGCAGATGTCTGTCGGGGGTCCACGAAGCTACAACTCGAATATAGGGGCCTTAATAATTAATGACCTATACTATTTTGGGGGTTCCCTATTTATAAGTACAGTACAACATACCCCAAAACCCGATTCTAGTTATTAAGGCCCCTACATTATAAAGCCCAGGCGGGTAACATAGGGCTCCCGGAAATTGGAATGCTCCTGTACTAGGGCTGAGGATAGACGGGTTTCTTGAAATTCGGAGTTTCACAGTGTGTTTCGTTTCTAGTTGTGGGTTTAGGGTTTAGGGTTGTGGATAATGGTTTTGGTGAAGAAAGGGTCATATTCGAGGTTTAATTGTGGATTTCACTTGGCTGGGGTCAGAGATTTCAGAATCAGTGATTGAGGGTTTTTGTGTTATCGAGTGGTCAAGCCCGAAACACTCTCCGAAGGACTCCACACCCACAGCTGCAGCGCAGGAGGCGGATGAGGTGTCAAGGGGGAGGGGCGCCGGGTTTCTTCAGATTTACTCGGCACAGAGGCTGTCAGCGGAAGAATCAGTAGACTTGTGGCTTTACTCGCAGCAAGAGATTCTATCGTCCGGGCGTCGGGCGGCTTCATCGATCGCGTTCTCACACGTCTACATGTATGCACAGCCTACTGGGCGCACTTGTGCATCTATATGTGTTTATACATAACTTACATATATCTAAATATATATATGTATATATATATATATACACACATGTCTTTAAATCTCTCTCTTTTGTTGTTTGCTTTTGTATGCATATAGATATATAGAGAAAGAGAGATGTGTGTGTGTATACAAATACATATATGTATAATATGCATACTAAGGTAGATAGATAGATAGATAGATAGATAGATAGATAGATTGCCACCTATGAGGGTAAATGATGTGAACAGTTGTTCCCGAAGTTATACGTATGTTTAGACTACGAGGCCTTTTCTTGGCAATTCTCTGAACCCCCAAACCCCAAACAGGCACACGCCAAGAAAACTAAACCCCAAACCGCAAAAGCCTACACCCCACACCCCCAAAACCCAACACCGAAATCCTAAACCCTAAACTCCAAAGCCCTAAACCCTAAACCACAAAAGCTTACACCCCACACCCCCAAAACCCACCACCTAAGTATATCGCCCCAACCCGTGATCTGACGTTCGAAACCCGCTTCGATACAAACCTGACGAATGAAGCAACTAAGCTTTAGGGTTTAGGGATTTAGGGGTTAAGGGTTTAGGGTTTTAGGGGTTTAGGGCTTTAGGGGTTTAGGGTTTAGGGTTTAGGGATGACATATAGTAGTAGCCATAAAGTTGGAGCATCGTTCTCCTCATGCCCCTAGAGTAAAGTATCGGGACTCCCAGCATGAATCATCCCTTAAACATGTTCCAACTTTCTGGGGTTCACTATAAGCTTAGTTACTTCCCCCAGGGATCAGTCGTGAAGTAGTCAACCAATGGTTTTCTGGGTAAAGCAGACCGTAGACAGAAATGAAGAAGAGTATCACCAAAGCGGCGGCTACGAATTTAGCAATGTGGAAGAACACTGGCAGTATGAATAGTAGTGGTAGTGATCCCGGTGTCCCAAAGCCCTAGACCGTTAGGCCCTATAAGCCCTAAGCCCCAAGCCCTACATCCCCAAGCTCCAGCCCTATAGGCCCTAAACCCAATAGCAAAACATACCAGGCTGTCAAGAGCCGGCGGCCAAGTCGCGAGAAGGCTCGAGAAGAAGTGGGGCAGCTTCAACGGGACAGTTCTCTAAATTGGGGCCCCTTTACGGGTTTAGGGTTTAGGGTTTAGGGAAGGCGGCACCCTTACAAAACGGATTTTTTAAAGGGACCCTGATTTAGAGAATTACGGTTCATAGGTTTAGGGCTGCCAGCAACAAGAACGACACTTCACGGTTTAGGGAAGCCCATGGAACCCGAAACCTTTCATCCTCAAAACCTGAAGCCCTCCAACCCCTGATATTCCTGGAAGCCTGAGCTGGGCTTCTATAATTTCTAGCTGTACATAAGTACACATACATACACACATGCTGGTGAACATGTTGTCACTAATTGTGCAGAATCCTTTATTACGCCCGTGAATCCTAAACCCTGAACCCTGAACCCCTTAACCCTTAGCCCTAAACCACTAAACCCCAAACCCCAAATCCTGAACCGTAAACCCCAAACCCGAAAACCCTAAACCCTAGACCCTAAATCCCTATAGCGTAAACCACTAGAAATTCTAGGGGCCTCCTTGCGGAGAACAGGTCCGGCGACGCTCCGTTCTCCGAGAGAGCCGGCGATCGCAGAAAAGCAAAGCAGCCGAGGTCTTAAAAGAAGGCCCCTCCCGGGCAGCATTTAGGGTTTAGGGCTTCGGCTTCAGGGTTCAGGGTTTAGGGCTCAGGGTTCAGTGTTTAGGGCTCAGGGTTTAGGGCTTAGGGTTCAGAGTTCATGCAGGGATAAATCTCAGACAAGAAGGCTCTGCATTTAGCGAGGCTGACGGCTCATGGCTTTCGGCTCGATTTTTGCTTTTCTGGTGGGGCCTCTGGGGTTGAGGGGCTCAGGGAATTTAGGGTTTAGGCGTTTAGGGTTCAGGGGCTTAGGGTTCCGGGCTTAGGGAGTTTGTTACATCTTAAAGCCACGTGTGCCAGAGCGAAGAACCAGACAAGTAAAGGAGCCCTGTCCTGAACCCTGCCTATGTATCCTAACCCCAATCCTGATTAAGGAACCTTTTAAAGGAACCCCCAAAACCCTAAACCCTAAACCCTTTTCGTAGCCCCTTTTGAACCCTTTAAGGAACCCTTTAAAGGAACCCCCAAAACCCTATTCTAACTATAAAGGCCACTACATTACCCATGCCCACCTGCGCTTGAATCTTAAAGTTCTTTGCCTGTGGGTTTGAACTAACAAGCGTTTCGCTGCTCCAGAGGGTTTGCATCGCGTTTAGCCTGGTAGCATTAGGTCAGACCCCTTAAAGGGGACCCTTTGTAACCCTACTTATGGCTCTCTTGCAAGGGCCTTTATTGAGAGGGTCTATATCCCCAAGGGTCCCCCTAATCCAATCTCCTACAGCCCCTGAACCCCAAAACCCGAAAGCCCTAAGCCCTCAACCCGAAACTCAAAACCCTTAAATCCTAAACCCTATATAGGTACCTAGGACCCTCTGGTTTTATAAAGGGCCCTAAACCCTAAACCCTATATATAGGTACCTAGGCTAATAAACAACTAAACCCCTAAACCTTAAAATCTGTGTGTATATATATATATATATGTATATATATATATATATATATATGAGGTTTATAAAGGCCCCATGGCTCTTCCAACGGCCAGGGTTCGGACTGGGTCAGAGCGACGCGTCCACGGCCAACAGCGGCCCGGACGCCTTGGACGCGCCGAGCAAGACGCAGTCTGATGTGACGGAAGACGAGAGGAGCGGGAGGGTCTGTAGGATTTTTTTTGGGGGGGTGGTTAGGATTTGGGGTTTTAGGAATTTAGGTTTAGGACTTTGGATTTTCCTGGGATTCAGAATTTTTTTAAAAGTTTGGAATGAAGGGCTTAGGGATCTTAGGCTGCTAGAATTGTGTGTTTTTTGGGATTAATAAAAGGGCCTTAATAATTAGAATAGGGTGTTGGGGCCCATTATGCCATAGTTATAATCAGGAACCTCCAACATAGTATGGGTAATTATTTAGGCCTCTATATTATTCGAGTTTGAGGTTAGTGCATGTGGCTTTATGGTTAACCCGAAACCCCTGAACCCGAAACTTGGTGGTTCGGGTTTTCAGGATCTGGCGCGTCTTTTAGGAGTTTCAGGGTTTGCAGAGGGTTTTAGAGGGTTTTGACAGGAGGGCTCGGGGCTTAATGTCGGGGCATTAGTAAGTACCTTAGAATATTGTATAGTATAGTTGTTTAGTTTGTTTTTGTTTTTTTACCTCTACTATTTTGGGGGCTTCTTTATTTTAGTTGTAGTAGAACGGGCCCCAAAACAGTGGTCTAATTATTCAGGCCCCTACGTTAGATCTTTGAGGGTCGGGTCTGGTGTTCTTTAGTTTCTTGGGTTTCTGGGTGGGTCTGGTCCAGTCACTAGTCATAGGGACTCTAGAGCTTTGCAGTTTGGTTTAGGGCTTAGGGTTCAAGGGATTTAGGGTTTAGGGCTTATAGGGTTTAGGGTTTAGGGCTTACAGGGTTTGGGATTTAGGGTTTAGGGTTTGGGGCTTGGAGGGTTTAGGGTTCAGGGTTTCTAGGGTGTAGTTTAGTAGTCTAGGGTTTAGGGTTGAAGCTGCGCCGTGGGGTTTAGGTGCCTAGCCTGCGGGGGGCCGAACACGAAAGCCCGAAACTCCAAGCTCAAAACGAAGAGCGCCTAAACCCCCTAAACCCTGACCTCTAGCCCTAAACCCTAACCCCTAAGCCCTAAACCCTAACCCCTAAACCCTGACTCCTAAACCCTAACCCCTATTCCCTAAACCCTAACTCCTAAACCCTAATCCCTAAACCCTATGAATTCAGAGACATCGCCCACCTCTTGAACAGGCTTGCCGGCATGATTACTCACTCCCTCCGACGTCCTAGGGAGGAGCCGCGCACGAGTCCTCCTCTTACGGCGTCGTCATACCAACAATATGCACAGTGGGGGCGTCGTTGGAGAGGGTTTATCTCGCGAATAATTGTTCATGCCCTGCAACAATCTGATGCCCGGACGGATGCAGCTGTTCAAGGACTACGTGAGCGGGAGACCCACAGGCGCAATGTGGAAAACGTCAGACAGATGGAGGCCCTACGTCAACCGTTGCCTTCGGGGCCGCAGGCGAATATGGGGATCACAGTTACCAGGAGGCCGATAGGCACGCAGGCAAGTCACAAGCGTGCCTTTTCGCAAGTGGATCAGCCTTCTCAGTCGTCTGGGGCGTCCTCTTCACGTGATGTTGCCCCTGCTCGTGTGGTGCCTGTCAGGCCTCCTGTGCGCCCTCCTCCCGATGCTGTTCTGCCGACTTCGGATGCCCCATGTTCCTCTTTCTGTCCCACCACTCCTCACTTGATTCCACCTGTCCCTCTACCCAACCCCGGCCTGGAAACGCCTTTCGACGAACATGGCAGACCTCTGCCGCGACTAATCCCATCAGCACCGGGGTGGGATGTGGAGGAGACCCCTCAATATGCCAACACGCCTGAGGTAGAGGACGTCATGGCGGAGATTTTCGCGACTGGTACGACTTCCTCCACCACGACTGCCACGAGCTTAGGAAGCTGGGTGAATGTCTCATGGTGGCCATCCTCGACCTCTACGACTACTCCCTCCACATTTGAGGGTGACGTGCCGGAAAAGGATGTTGTCCCTGAGGAGATCGTTTCAGAGCCAGATGAGGATGGAATTCCATGGGTGGATCAAACGGCGGGGGAACATTGCGAAGAGGAAGAGGTCGCTGAAATCGATGCGGAGGTTGATGCGGACTACAATAATGATGATGATGGGCGAGGGGTTGGCTCCCTTCCTGTGCCGCTTGATCTGTCCCCGCGGGAGCGTGCCTTGGCGGACTACATCATCAGGATGGTTGTGGGTGAATTATATCACCTTCTTAGAGCAAATGGGGTCGTGCCGGGACCGCGAGCTCGACCACTACCACCCTGGCGTCGCCAACGTGCTGCCGCTGCTCGCCCGTCAGCGCGACCATACTCTCCCAGGCCTGAGGTTGTTCCTGAGCGAGCTCCAGAACCAGGGGACGATGATTGGACTTTCCAAGACACGTGGGATGCCATCCGATTGCAAAGAGGGCTCCGGGGTGAAGAACCTTCATTCCGTGAGAGACATCTCTGGGGCGTTCTTTCCGGACAAGTTGGTGGACTTGGGTTAACACAGGTCCCGTCTGAAGGGACTGCGCAAGACACGAAGTCTGCCTTTGCCCCCACCCTGGTCGATGAAGGGACCCCTGCGCTTCGGCCTGATGTCGGTGAGGGAGCTGGGGTGGCTGAGGTTCCACAGGACAATGAGGTGAACCTGGCAGGGGTTGCTGGTTTGGAAGGGACATCAGCATCCGCTGTGACTTCGGCTGCTTCTGTGGATCCCTCTGAGGTAGGTGGGACGACATTAACTTCGACTCTCATGTTCACCACCACCACCTCGTCGTCGCTCCCGAGCAATGGTACAGTGACCTCAGTCCCTGATTCTGGGGTGGTGACGCCTTCAACGGACAGACGAGTACGACCTCGCCTTCGCAATGGCACTGACCAGGACCTAGGGGCGCAGCCCTTGCTGGGACGTGACGAGATGCTGGCGCAACGTATCGCATACCTCCTCCTTCGCGACTTCCTTGCTGTGCTTGACATGATGGACGCTGCTGCTCATCAGCCGTCTCTTGCAAGCTCTGTGGCAGCTGCTGATGGTGGGGTGAGCGCTGCGCGTGGGTGTCCCGACGCATGTCCGCGGACCGCTACAACAGGAGGACATGGTTCCATGGAGCCGGGTGATACAAGTGAGGGTGTGGCGATCCCACATACCATGATAGATCACGAAACATTGGTCGCTACGCCAATGCCACAGCCTTTGTTGGTGACTACTTTGCCTGGGGGCGTCAGTGTCCCTGATGGCAATGGTGGATCTGGACAAGATGTGGGGCACGAGAACAGCGCTGGCAATGATGGGAATGTGGAGCATGAGAACAGCGTTGGCAATGATGAGGGTGAGATACAGATGGGTGCGGACTATGCTTCGTCGTCCAGTATGTCTTCGTGACTGTCGAGCTCAATGGTGCGAGTTTGCTTGACCGTGTCTGGGTTTTGCGGGATGTGCCTTGACTTTGACATGGTTGATCTCGCTGCTTCTTGTTTCACCTTCTACGAGCCCAAGGTGGCTAGTGCGGAGGTAAAAGTCCGACTACCGTAGATCAAAAAAAAAAACCTTAAACCTCAAACGTGAAGCCCTTAACCTCGCCCTGCCACGTGAAACCCAGAAGTCCCAAACCCCTAATGTAGGCGCTGAATAATTACCAACATTATTCCTTAGGGTTCCTTACTATGGTTGTACTGCTGATGATATAAATCCTGCATTACCTTCAGGACCTTAACCTATGGGAGAATGGTATACTCTTCATTATGGGTAATGCAGGATTTATATCATCAACCGTGGTATAATATACCCCCAAACCTGCTCTACTTGATAAGGCCCCCTATATGAACTTTTTGTGAGGAGTAAGGAGGCCAACGACTTGTCGGAGAAGCCTACAGTGGGCCGATCCTTGGTGCAGATGTTTGGTGCATTTTTTCGGTTTGGGTTAATATGGGGGGCCTGAACAATTACCAAAACTATTTTGGGGTTACCTTATCATAAATATAGTACAATATACCCCAAAACCCTATTGAAATTATTATTAAGGCCCTTACATTGCGCGTTGGAGATTTTCCTTCATATCTACAGGTCTTGCAGTTTACAATCTGGAGGAGTTTGCAGGGCCTTTTTACAGGGTGCTGCAAGACCCAGGGATTGCGTTAGGGGCCCTTAATCAAACAGCATTTCTTGACTGAAGATAGATGACCTGCAGACTTGAAGGACTATTCTTCTTGCTGACGAAGCCCTGCTTGAGAAAGGGGTCTTTGGACGCTCTCTGGGTGCTTCTTCAAAGCTCAACGTTTCTGAAAGTAGAACTTCAATTTCTTGGAGGCGTGGGCTCGTGGGAACGTCACTCTTGCTTTCTTCTGCGTGGGGAGCAAAGGAAGCTGCAATTCCATGACATGTTGGATGTCTCAGAAAATGACCCCCAGGCCCCTAAACCCTAAACCTCAACCCTAAACCACCTAAACCCCCTAAACCCGAAGCCCATCACCCAGGATCGCTTGAGGAAGTCGCTGTGGTCGGGAGCCTTTCGCCGGCAGAGTCGCAAGAAGCTGCCGACCTCTCACCGACTCCTGCGGCAGCGAGGAATGAGACCAAAGATGACAGGCAACTTGGCTCAGGTGGGTGGAAAATATGGGTTTTATGGTTTAGGGTTGTGTGTGTACATAGTATTCTATATATACAGACACATATATATATATGTATATGTATATGTATATGTACATATATATATATATATATGTGTGTGTGTGTGTGCATAGGGCTCAAAATGGGCTTTACACAGAGTTGCTGTACTTGGTACCATGAGGTTGAGGGTTCAGTTTAGATTACTTGTTTTCTGGCTTCTTGTCGACATTGGCGTTGTAAATGCGCTCATCGGGATTATCTGCAAAGTTGCAATCGTGGTAGACGGCCAAAGGCCGACACGCGTAGAGTATCAAGATGAGCATTCCTCAAACCATTAGCACCTTCACCAAAAAGCTCTACACCCTAACCCCAGGCCCTATGCCCTAAAACCCTATTCTAATTCCCCTTCTAGACCCTCATCTGTTATATATTAGATACTGGATATTAGATTTTATGCATTGGATATTGTATTTTAGACATAAGATGTTACTGGAAACCCCAAACCCTAAACCCTAAACTCTAAGTGTAGATCCTTCGGGGATCATCCGATAAATTTGGAACGATAGAGAGAAGATTAGCATGGCCCCTGCGCAAGGATGATACGCACGAATCGAGAAGTGTACCAAGTTAACTTAAAAACGTAGATATACCCTAAACCCTAAACCCTAAACCCTAAACCCTAAACCCTAAACCCTAAACCCTACCTTAAGAAAGCTCAGCTCTTTAGCTGCTTGCACTTTCAGGCATGTCTGTGCGGAGAGTGTCGAAGAGACGCCGGTCAGCCCCGAGGCAGCCGGAGTGCTTAGGGTTCTGGTTTGGGTTCAGGGTTTTAGGGTTTTAGGGTTTTAGGGTTTTAGGGTTTAGGGTTTAGAGTTTAGGATTGGATTTAGGGTTTCGGGTTTAGGGTTGGGTTTAGGGTTTTAGGGCTTAGGGTTGGGTGTAGGGTTTAAAGATTCATGGATGTTAAGGTTCCGTTTTTGAGGGCAGAAGTCATCCGAGAAAGGGATCACCTGCATATAGCAACATATGCATACTGCTGACACACGTTCGAGTTTTCGAACAATGGGGTTAGGTCATTTAGGTTTCGGGTTCTGGGTTTTACAGCTTAGGAACCCTAAACCCTAAACCCTCAAAGAGAAGCTTTCCGCTCGACAGATGTTGTAAAGAGCCGAGCACCAGCAAAGCATGAAATGCCTGGACATTTAGTCTAGGACATCTTCAGGTGGGTAGTTACCGATACAGGGGGCCTTACAGAAGGTCTATATACCTTATGGAAGCCTTATAGAAGCCCGATGTACCCTAAACTCCCCCACTGCAGCCCTGAGACCTCACACTTGACTTTAGGGTTTGGGGGTTTAGGGGTTTAGGGTTTGGGAGTTTAGGGTTTGGGGGTTTAGGGGTTTAGGGGTTTAGGGGCTTAGGAGTTTAGGGTTTAGGGGTTTAGGGTTTAGGGATGACATGAAGCAGAAGCCAGAAAGTTGGAACATTGCTATCCTCATGCCCTTACGGTTGGGTATAAAGGATCCTAGCACGAATCCTCCTAAATCCATGTTCCAACTTTCTGGGGTTCACTATACCTGACGCCTGGACACGGTAAAGCACCAGATCTCAATATCCTCCCCCAGAGCCCTAGCTGACATAGGATTCCATCTTAGACTCTGATTATATAGGAGGCTTAAATAGTTACAATAGGATTGGGGGTATGTCGTACTATAGTTAAAATAAGGAACGCCCGAAACCCTATTCTAATTATTAAGGCCCCTACATTGGACGTACTGTACTGAAGCCTTTTGATATTGGTGCCCGGTCGTTATTCCAGAGGATGACTACCCTAGGGGATGCATTGGCTTTAGAGTTCCTACATAGGAGCTCGTCTCGAAAACTATAGAAGCAGACTAAGCCTGGTCAAGATCTTGATAGAACTTGTATAAATTTCAGAAAGGATTCCGAACCCGAACCCATAAACCCCAACTCTAAACCCTGAGCCATTTGGGCAAAAGGCTGCCCGTGGAAGGAGACCCAGAAGAAAGCCGTAGAGGAGGTGTCGCTCGCCGAGGCAGAGGAGTCACCGGTGAAGTCCAAGGACACTGGTTTCGGGGGTTGAAGTCTCACCTGGATCGTAAAGTACCTACCTTATTTTCGGATTCCTTATTGTTTTTAACATTATTATTCTTAACATTAATATTATTACTATTACTAGTATTCGTATTAGTATTCTTTGATTTTCTTTATATAGTTCCTTAAATAGGTAGGTCTTTTGGGCCACAGGGAAGCAGGGTTTAGAGTTTCGGGTCTCGCGTTTAAGGTCTGGGAGTAGGCAGTGGGGTAGTGTAGGATTTAGGATATTGCAGGTTCCCAGTACTTTGGCGACTTTTGGCTTGGGTACTTGCGGTACGTGGTCTCACCGTCTCACCCTACTTGCGCTACTTAGTTGATTTGGTAACGCCGGTACTGAGGGTTCAGGGTTTGAAGAAGTTTGGGGGGGAAGGAAGGGGTCGTTTCTCGCGTTTCAGTAGTGCTCCATCAGTCTGGTGGGGCTCTAAAGGAAGGGCTCCACCAAAAAGGATAAGAGCTTAAGGGCGCGTAGGCCTCTCAGTGCTTAGGATAGATAGGCTGCAAGGTCCCAGGGTTTGGAGAGCCCACGAGCCGGAAAAAGTAACTCGTAACCCTAAACCCTATAGGGTTTAGGGCTTTAGGGCTTTAGGGTTTTAGGGTTTTAGGGTTTAGGGTTTAGGGGTTTAGGGTTTAGGGTTTAGGGAAGGCATCTAAATCCCTTGAGCCCGAAACACCTGAACCTTAGCTTGCTTCCTCTCGTGTCCGCGTGGTAGGAAGAGCTTTCGACCTATCGCGCATCATGGGGCCCGAGCTCTCCCCGAAACCCTGACTAAAGTCCTAGCCCCCCTGAGCCCGACCTCTTCAATAAATCCAGTGAGGAAGGAATGTGCCTTATACAGCATAGATAAGGATCCCTCTACAACTTGAGGTGTGATTCTTAGTTAAGGGCCTCATACAAATCGTATGCGACACTTATCAAACCTTCTGGGACCTCCATACTCTCGGAGGATCCAACAAGCAGATCCCTCAATGGGGCTTCCTATACAGCACCCTGCAGTATAGGGTCCCAACTAAGGGCATCTACTTTCTAGATCCGGGGGGTCTAAACCCGGAGCCCTAAATCCCAAACCCTAAACCCTAAACCCTAACTGGATAAAGGCTGTTTAAAAACGAGGAAGAGTTGAGCTCTTCGAAGACGGCAACAGACCTTGGCTCGAAGCAGGTGGGTTTATGCAGGGTTCAGGATTTTTCGGGTGTGTATAGTAGAAGCCAGAAAAATGGAACAGGATTATCCTCATGCCCTTAAGGTAAAGTATAAGGGATCCTGGCACTCATCCGCCTAATTCCCTGTCCCAACTTTCTGGATTCGCTGTAGGGTGTAGGGGTTTAGGGTTGCGGGTTGTGGGTTTCGGGTTTTGAGTCGGGTGTTTGCTCAGAGCTGGGTTTTCAGGTTGTCTAGAGGTCCTTATAGGCCTCCTTATAGGCTTCTAGGTGCTCTACTACGTTTGTCCTGTTTAGAGGTCCCTTAGATAGAAGAGACAGAGGATTGAAGGTATCTTCTTTAAGGCTCCTACTGCAAGATCAGGGCCTGAGAAGTGGTCACGTTGCAAGCAAGGACAACCCTTCCTTATGGTTTTGTATGGGTTCTCTGAGTGCTTTATCATCAGGCTTTCTGAGGGTTTGGAAGGGTTCTAGTATGGCCTTGCGAGGGTTTTATAGGCTGATGGGGTTCTGTACTATGTACGCACTCAAGGGTGCTCTCGAACGAAGGGAGCGAGCAGAGCAATTAAAAGCAAACCACGACGCTGTAGCATACGTATGTAGACCATAGAAAAGACACTTTTCTCCGTAAATGAGCATTGTTTTCAGAAGGGCGCCTGCAACTTCTGAAGGAGGGCAAGGTAGCGAGAAGCTGTGTAGGCCCCACCCCCTTAATAATTAGAATCGGGTTTTGGGTCCCATTATACTATGACTATAGTAAGGAACCCCCCCCCCAAAAAAATAGTATTGGCCCGAACCCCTGACCACTAAGGTATCCTAAACCTGTTGTGTAGGGGGGGTTGAGGGCTCTATAACATGTCTATACAGCTTTCGGGTTGAGGTGTTGATATAATTAATATAGGTGTCGGAGTAATTTTTGGTAGAAACACCAAAATGCTATTATCAGAGGTGTCGGGTTTTGGCAGGAGGATTAGGATTTTCGTGGTTTGGGGTTTGGTCCGAAACCCGAAGCCCCAAGGACCTAAAAGCCCTAGCCCAAAGCCCTAAACTAAACCCCGAACCCTATAGCCCGATAAGCCTTAAACCCTGAACCCATACACCCTCAGCCCTAAGCCTTAAACGCGGCCTGCCAGGAAGGAGAACCACGGGCTGCAATCCCCGCCCCCTGTGTGCTTGGTCCCTCAGAGCCGCGAGTCAGCAAATGTATCAACTTAGTTCGGGCTTTTAGGGTTTGGGGTTCGGGATTTGGGTTTTGGGGTTCGGGGTTTGGGATTTAGGTCGGGCTGTGGGGTTTAGGGTTCAGGGTTTGGGGTTTAGGGTTTGGGATTTAGGGTTCAGGGTTTGGGGTTTAGGGTTCAGGGTTGAGGGCTCAGGGACGCGAGGCTCGAGGGTTTCGCGCCCAAGTCCTAAACACTCCATAATGTCCACTAACTTAGGAAAACTTGAAGCGTCAGTGCATTCCTGAATATGAGGGGCCCATAATTGAAGGAGTCTGGACCCCAACAAACCCACTCTAACCCGAATAGGATCCATGAGCACGATGAAGAACAAGGACCTTCCAAGGAGCAGATCTAGATCTGAGAGTTTCAAAATATCCGTGAACAGAGCCCTACCCTGCAGCCCAAAACGGCTACTTTTTAAAACAACCCGAGCCTCCTCAAAACTTCAAATCCCAGAACCTCAAGCCTTAACCCCGAAACTCTAAACCCTAACCCTACAGTCTTAATTTAAAGCCCGCGAGCCCGACAAAACTATAGTATAATATACCCCAAAACCTTATATTCTACAGGGGGATCCGGCACGAGGTTTCGGGGCTCAGGGTGAGCTCGAGCCGCCTTTGCCATGCCCTGAACCCAAACCCCGAACCCCAAACCCTGAATCCCAAACCCTAAACCCAAACCCCAGGCCC
>CAJNDV010031842.1:18868-38481 GCA_905221635.1 Symbiodinium sp. CCMP2456 | reverse complement strand
GGAAGTAGCAGCAGAGACCTCGAAGCTTCGAGGCAATGCTGTTCTCAAGGATAGTTTAGGGTTTAGGGTTTAGTGTTTTGGTTTAGGGTTTAGGGTTTAGGGTTTAGGGTTTCGGGTTTCGGGTTTAGAGTTTAGGGTTTCGGGTTTAGGGTTTAGGGTCCAGGAAGCTTTAAGATGGGAGTTATGACAGTTAGGATCAGGGGAACCATTGGGCACATAGACCCTCTCAATAATGCCCCGTTTGAGAGCCAGAAGTAGGGTTAAGAAGGGTCCCCTTCAAGGGGTCTCCCTGATACTACGTAGGATACGAATACTGGGGCCTTCATCATTAGAGGACACCTGCTTTAGGGGCTCTCTCAAAGAAGCACTTAAGGATTTGTCCGATTGGTTTTAGACTTCCAAGAAAGGTTTCTTCAGTTCAAGCCCACCAAAGTTCCTCTAATGGTTCCTCTATGAAGATTGTAGGGTTTAGGGTTTGGGGTTTCGGGTTTAGGGATCAGGGTTTAGGTTTAGGGTCCCTCTATGAAGATTGCAGGGTTTAGGCTGTAGGGCCTTGGGCTTTGGGCTTAAGGAGCTTTTGAAGGCAAGCGTCCAGACCTTCTACGATTGTTTGTCCGGTGGGAGTATTATGTTCACAAGCTGCATCGCTTTCATGCCCAAAGGAGTTGTTTAGGGCTTGGGGATTTATGGTTTTGGAACTTTTGGAATGTCCTAGGCCCTAGGGTTTAGGCTTCTTGGTGCTGTAGGGTTAGTAAGGGTTTGGATTTAGACCTTGAAGACCCTCGCCCTAAGCCCCAAACCACAGCCCGAAAGGGCTTACAGTAGGGGCGTTCGGCACCTAAGGGCTTTGGGCACGGGTAGCATAACTTCGGGGCTCGCTGCTTCGAAGGGAGGGAAGGCAAAGTCCGGCAACATCGGGAACTCTTGAAACCTAAAGCAACACAGTAACAGTAATGCCAGAACCGTATCTTCAATTCCGACTTCCCCTGCACCCTAAAGCCCCTAAGCCCTAAACCAGTAAACCTTGATACCCAAAACTGAACACTCAACCAGAACATCCAACTTCTGCATCGCAGAGGGGCCCGTTGCCCACGAAGCCAGACGTCCAAGACAGTTCCTACGAAGGTTGCGAGGCTTCGGATTTTTACACCTGTAGTTTGGGGTGTAAGTCACCCTATAAAACCTGCACCCGCTGTACATAAGGTCTGGCGTTGACGGCATTCGGGCTTAGGGATGTCGGCAAAGGGATGTATTGTTCATGTAGGGTCCGAAGTTTTTGACGGGGCTCTCTCTGGGCCGTGACTTTCATGGACCTACACCCCAAACCCAAAGCCTTAAACTCAAAAGGTACGCGGACGCTGAGGGAAGCCGTCGGATGAGCTTTATATAGGGGCTTAACAATTTGCAGAGGGTTTTGAAGTATACTATACTATAATCATATTAAGAAACCACCTCAATAGTACCCTAAACCCAAAGCCCTAAAACCTAAACACTAGTGAGGGCTTCCGGGTTGGAGGCCGGAGATCCTGTGGCCTGCAGTTGCAGCAAAGGCTGCACGTAGACTTTGTACTTTACGGTATTTGGGGTTAGGGCTAAGGGCTGAGGGTTTGGGATTAAGGGCTTTAGGGTTTTAGGGTGTTTTGGGTCAGGCTTCAGGATTTAGGGTTTAGGGTCTTAGGGTATATGGGGTCAGGCTTCAGGATTTAGGGCTTAGGGTTTAGGGGTATTTGGGGTTAGGGCCGCTAGGGTTTGTGGCCAATAGTTTACGATGAAAGAGTGTTGTTCATTCTTAGGTCAATCGAGGCGGTGGAAACAGGGGATTAGGTCGAACCCTAAACCCTAAACCCTAAACCCCGTTGTTCAGTTGGCGGCTTTGATCATGGAATTGCGTCTCCTGAGCAGTGTCCAGCAGGAGCCAGCGGATGTCCTTGCGGGGGGAGTTTCCGAGTTCTTTAAAGGGTGCCGTTGAGTTGTCAGTAAGGGCTCATATGTAAGGGTTCTGGTAGGGGCTCGACACGGGTTTTTTCAAGATTACATCTTTTTCCTAAACCTAAAGGTTCTTTACAGGGTTCCTTTCAGGCCCCGGGCGGCTTGTGCAATATGGAGCTTGTTCGGGGGAATCCATTTTTCTGGTGTTAACAGCTTCTGGGTTCCGGGCTGTAAGACAAAGCTCGACATAAACTGTCTGCACAGATGCCGAAGCCTTTGGCATCGTTTCAATGCTTCGGGCTCGGAGTCGTGCTTCTTAGGTTTAAGGATCTCCCCCTGCGTTCAGTTCAGAAGGAGCTGCGGACAAGAGACTTGAAACTGCCCAACAAGCAACCAGATAATGTAGGGGCCTCAATAATTAGAATAGGGTTTTGGTGTCTGATACACTATATATCCCCCAAATACTATAGGTAATGACTGAGGCCCCTCTCTTACCCTAAACTCAATGCTTCGGCGAAGCTGGTCCAGGAAGGCCCCTTGAGACCACGATGCCAGTGAAAACTAAAGCCAAACATCAAACATCTTCGGTCTCTCTCTCTCTCTCTCTCTACGGGGCGTGACGGAGCAGCAGCGTCCAGGCTGCTTCGGTCTCTCTCTCTCTCTCCCTCTCTCTCTCCCTCTCTCTCTCCCTGAACCGCTTTGGGGGGACCAAAAAGCGGAAACCGTTTATCCAAATAACACAAAAACATGCAGATATGAGTCATAAAGAAATATATATATATATATATATCATAAGAAGACTGAAAAACCCGCATCCGAGAACAGCGAACACAGAGCCCCACATCAGACCTGGCAAGTTGACATCTCAAAACCCCAACAGAAAGTTCCAACGCAAAGATCACTACACGGAAACCCTGTAGCTCTGAACTCTACACGCCTACATTCCATCTCTTAGCTCTCCAAGATTCCAAAGCCCCTTTAAAAAAATCCCAGGTATATTACTGAGCTACGGGCTGGGCTCTTGTCCGGAATTTAATCAATTGAAGTTGCAACAATAATTAGGATTGCTATAGATCCCTATTATGGTATCGTGAATTAAACGTCCGTTAACAAGAACCCAGTAAAGGCTTGGAGTCTTTTGAGCAGAGACCTGGATGCACATAAACAGCCCTGAACCCTGAACCCTGAACCCTGAAAAAACCCTCGATTAGATCTAGCCCCCCGAAGCCCTAAGCCCGAAAAGACACCTCCACTGTTTGCACCGTGTTGACCGCGCCCCTGAGCCAGCTGAAAAGCAGCGCAGCGGCACCCGCGACCTCCCGCGGCAGAGATCGGGTCCCCTTTGGCTTAGGAACCTAACCCTAAACCCCAAACCCTAAACTCTAAGCCCTAAGCCCTAAACCAAAGACGCTAGAAACCTCTACAGCCCGGAACCTTTCTTTAAGCAAGGCTTCAGTATTCAGGGTGCCTGGTCTGTGGCTTAGGGCTCAAGATGTTCGCGGTATTTAGGAAGGAATAAAGGGTCTCGAACAGTTGGACGAGGGTTTTTGGAACAAGAAGTTCATAACCGGGATTGTGAAGCAGCGGTAGTACGGCTACGGCGCAATGCGGCTCACATGCAGTGGTCGAGGCGTGGTCTGAAACTCTCTTGCGTGAGGGCCTGGGAAGGCTTGGTAGCAATCACACCGAGAAACTGTCTTTTGAGTGCACGGTGCGGTGAAAATAAGAAGTGTTACTCCATCAGGGTCGCTACAGAGATATACCAAACTGTGTACAGCACCCCTTGCAGTTACTGAGGCTTTTATTTTTCGGGTTGAGGACTTGGGGAAGGATAGAGCCCCGTCTGTCACTGCCTGTCACCCATCCACTACAACAGACTAAGACGCTGCCGTTGTTGCAAGGGCTACTGGCCTCATCAACACCCCAAAGCCTAAACCCAAACCTCCTAAACCATGTTGTAGACACAACCTGGTTGCCGAGGCACGAGGGAAGTGCCGAAGGATGTGCCAGTTAGTGAGGTGTATTCGTTGACACCAAGATAGGTACCTCAGGTGCTCTACCTGTCTACCTACCTTCCTACGGGCACATGAAAAACTTAGACTAGATGGCGCCCAAAACGACACCATAACCTTGAAACACAAAACCTGATAGGAATTCTTGACAACCCTACGTAGCACGCTTATGACCCTTTTCCAAACCCTACGAACTCATCCAAAACCCCTACTCTAGTTCTCATCGCGCCTAAACTCGCTGGCTACTGTTACTGTTGGGAGCGAGTTCCAGTTTCGCCTCATTTATACCTCCAGAGCCTGCGAGGACGCGTCGAGAGTAAGTAGACAGAGTCAAAAACGGCTTCTGGTTCTCGCAATAGTTTAGAGTTTCGGCTAGGGCGTAGAGCTTCGGGACTAGAACGGAATACTGCTACTCATCATTAAGCTTCAGGAGCTGAAGCACACCCAGGGCATACCCTGCGCGAAATCATCTCAGGCCGACCCCGTGAAGATCTGACCACCAAGATCAGGCTCAGGGGCTCCAGAGTAATTTTGGGTTCAGGACTTAGGATGTAGGGAATTTAGGGTTTAGGCTTCAGGCTTTAGCGTTCAAGGTTTAGGCTAGTCTGGACTTTAGGGTTGACGCCCCTCAACTAACAACACCAAAATCGTCTGTGAAGCGTCAAACCCTGCACCCCGCTGCACCAAGCTCGGGTTTCGGGGTTTGGGTTCCTTCACCATAAACCGTAAACATCCCCAAACATCCCTGAACCCTAAACCCGAAACACCTCGAAACATCCCAGAACCCGAAACCCTAAACACCCCTAAACATCCCTGAACCCCACACAGCACCGAAACCGAAAACCCCAAACCCAAAACCCAAAGCATTCGGGTGAATCCTGAAGGCAGCCCAGGTTGCTGATGATGTTCTGGCCGGGAGCAACAAGCTCAACGCTCTGCACACCGTAGTTGCTAAAGAAGGTGAACTCGTCCTGTTGTTTAGGTTTCTTGGGTTTGGGGTTTAAGGGGGTTCTGCTAACTAGCACACCTACGACCTCACCAGTAACGCCCCGAAAACACCGTAAACCCGAAAATCCGAAACCCTTTCACGTAAACCGTCTTCAGCTCTTAGCTGTGAACCCTCCTGAAGTACCTACAACCAAACACCTAAAGCATCGTAAAGCCCGCAAACCCCCGCAATCGCACTGAATGAGTTTGTAGTCACCTTTTGGTCTTGTAACTCAGTTGTAACTCAGTTCAGCCAAACAAACGGATCACGCCGAATGAGGCGTCATTCGTTTCATTCAAACCAACTTCTGCATACCATGGAACCCGGCCCACCTGCCAGTGTTTCTTGTATTGCTTATTCAACTCAAGGAAGAGAAGGTATACAGGTTCAAACACAAACGCATGCATTTATGCACAGAGGTCTTTGTGGCAAGTTAGGAGAAAGGGAAAAGAGCGGAGGCGCAACTCAAAGACACGAGAATCGCACACGTTCCACCAGACTCGGCTGTGGATGGACGCAGGCTTCGTACTTGCACCCGCGCGCTTTGCCCATGCTACTTGTTGTAACGATAATCAACCACGAAAAGCACGCGTGGCACAAGCGGAAGTCTAGACATTAGGGCATTAGGGCCCGCATGTTTCGATATGGATGGACTGGTTCTTACTGTGCCACTGTACAGAGACTGACTCAACCCTGAGCCCCGAAACACTTTCCGAAAAAAAAACCAAAACTCCAAACGCAACGGAGCCATGGTAAGCCCACCACTATGACACCCTTGTCAAAACCGTGCCAAGTCTTCTAGACCCCTTCTTGGCTCTTCTTGAAATCAAAACACCTTCACAACGGTATGAGACCTGTAAAGAAACTTGCAACAGCATTTATGAACAAAAGCACTACAAAACCCTGAACGATACAAAAGGCTTAGAAGCACCCTGGTAAACTGTGAGCCCCCTGTATGAAACCATTCAGAAACCCGTACAACCCCCCCCCTTATACAACACAACCATATCAATCCGTTCAGAAACTTTTACTTGTGTATATGTATATGTATGTCTAATGGATATATATATATATATAATATATACACACATACACATACACATGTATGTATATATATATATGCATTTTTATACATGTACATTTAAACACAGATACATGCATCGTTTGGCAGTCCAAGCCCCTTCAACAAACCCACATAACAAGCCTCCTGCAGACCTTGTATATAATATAAAAGCCCTATTCCCATCCCTTGCAGATACCCCGGTGCAAACCCTTGAAGGAATGCAAAAAAGCTTGAAACGAACAAACCAATCACCGTACTGTCAAACACCCCTGACCCCTAAAACCCAAAACCGCAAACCCGAAAACTCGTCTGGTTTATATAAATATATAAAATTCATACATACATACATATATATATATATAAATGTATGTGTATATATATATATATATGCACGTATGTATACGCATATGAGATATGTGTAGATAAATATAAATAAATAAATAAATAAATATATATATATATGCTCTCATGTGGAACTAAAGCCCTTTCACGCCCTTTCCAGAAAAGCGAGCCTCAGAGTTCGATGCCGCAACACAGAGGACCTTGTAGGAGCTACCCGAAGCAACATCCACATGGAGGTTCATGGGAAGTTATTAGTGGGGTGATAAGTCCCCTAATATAGGTTATATATCACCCTACTTATCATCCGCATGACGGTGTCAGAGTTGAGGGCTTAGGGTTCAGAGTAAAGGGTTTAGGGCTTTATGAGATTCGAGGTGTTTCGCGACTCAGGGGTTTAGGAAATTAGAGCAGCAGGTGCTATCATGTCAGTAGTGTCACTAGAAGGGCAGGGCAGCTTTCCATAGTTGGTTGTGTTCGCTTGTGGTGCTTTGGGTTTGGACTGGTTTCGAGTCGGGGGGACATCGGGGTTTGGGGGTGTACGGTTTGGTCTTAAGGGTTTTGGTGTAGGCCTTCGGATTCAATCTTCACCGTGGACGTATACAGATTGGGTTTTGAGTGTCCATGTTCTCGACTTCTCTGGTCAAGTCGGGTGGGGGAGTTGACGGATTTTCAACTCAGGGTCGGGTTTTCAGATTAGGGTTGGGATTGGCGAGCTCAAAAATGCATCCAATGTGCACTAAGTGTGCTTGATGTTTAGCACGTCTTCGCCCACCCGCACTGTTTGGCCAAGGTGCATGCGGATAGACACAGGGATAGAAGGGATACTGGTCCGCATTCGCGTTGTCGTTACCTGCAGCCGAAACCTGAGGGGACACTCTTGCATGTTGTTAAGTACTTACAAAAAAGGAACACTCATAGAACAAGATCCACCAAATAACACACACAAGACACTCTGCACTCTAAGCCCCAAAAGCCCGAAACCAAATCACCTCTACACACCTGGGCACTACAGCCAAAAGACCCAGTCCGAGACTTGGGCTCCGGTTTGCTGCAAACCCTCCTCCCCAAGTCCTAAGACCCGCCCTTGCCCTTGGGGCCCATTTCCATAAGGGGCAAACGTTTATTCAAAGGATCATAAGAGTTAGTAGCAAAGGTTATAAATAGACGAACTTCTGTTATTAACAGGTATAGCTCCAATCAGGGTACTTGAAACCTCACGTGCTGATTCCGCTCACCCTCTCAGCCGAGCTGTTACATGCGTCATTTTGCGGGAGAGCCTCATGCTTGCTGCCACGCTGTGGGACTTGGGGTAATTGGCGGTGTTGGCAATCTCCGGCCCTAATCCCGATTTCCATGTCTACCCTAAACCCTAAACCCATCCGATTCCCATATCTAATTGCCCTAAACCCCAAACCCTAGGTACTGGGACGTCCGTCGAGTCACAAAGAGGTGGCCAGCCTCCATGGCAACCTGGATGGCCTTTGCAAACACCAGGTTTGGGAGCTAGGGTTTACTAGTATTAGCAAGAACAGTAGGCACAGGATTAAGCAGAAAACCCATTACTAGTAGCATCTAGTGATGAGTTGATAATAGCGAGAATGAGAATGGTGAACATACTGTTACGAACAACAATTCCAATAGCAATAATATTAGTAACAAACACAATGGCAATAGCAACTAGATCGAATAACAACGACAATACTAATAGTCACACTGAAATCACGAAAAATTCTAACAAGTTGGACAGTGTACTAACGATAGTTTGGGCACTCTTTTGGTTCAGGGTTTCCCCTAGAACTGACATCCTCTACCCCAGCCAAACCTCGACATGTATGTATTTATGTATGTATGTATGTATGTATGTATGTATGCAGGTACATTCATGTCTGTGTGTATGTGCGCGTGTACACCTTTGCTCTCATGCTTGAGTTTGTATGTATGCAGTTCTTCATGTGTAGCGGTATGCGTATGCGTGTAGGTCTGTATACATGCGGCTCTGGATTGTGGGTTCCCCCTGCGCCCCCAAACCCCTGTAAACTCTGACTCGAACCTTGACCAGTTTCAAGAATCCTAAACGCAAGAAGCACAAAAGCTCGTGAAGCTTCTCTCTGATTCGTACTTTGGATCCTCGGGGGTTCCGGAGCACCGGAGCGCCTGCTGCAGGGACTGACTCTCACCTGGGCGCCGGTGGGCTCGACGCCTCTTTACGAGCTAGTTTTGGGGTTTGGGTTTGCTTGGGCTCTCAGGGACGGAACTCTCTAAGGTTCTGCTTGTTCTTGTCTTGAGTCTTAAGCGTTGTAGGGGTATCGGCCTTGTGGATGGAGGATTCAGGGCTACGGGCCTTCAACGTCGGCTCTCTTCACAACCAGACTTTGCCATGGCGAAAGCAGTGAACTGCAAGGAGGGTTCTCGTCAAGGTTCCGATCTTGATAGGAGTTGGCCTGGGCACTTTGATGCTTCAAACACAAGTTACCAGATTATGAATAAATCAGCGGAAGCTGTTCAAACCGAAACCTTGACCCACATCTAGTAAACTACTGAACTGGGTCCTGAGTTGGAGCAGCCCCGGACACCGGCCACCCCAAGCGCGGATGACAGCGGCTAGGGCACCGATTTGGTGTGCGGGGCATCATCCAGCATTGAAAACCCATGCCAGCACTGCTCTTGACGAAAACTTCGAGACGAAACCACACTTCAAACTCTGGCACAAGATGACCCGATTAAGACGTAAGATGAACCGAACTCCTTTGGGCCCTAGCTCCGGCCACAGCAAGGGACCCGACAAACACCAGAGAGCCTCCTTGCTGTGGGAGAAATCGAAATCCTTGAGGCTTGAAGCCTCTTCGAAGACACCGAATTCGAAAGGCCCTGAAGTAGAGGGCTTGGGGTGCACTGGCCAGGATTGGCTTACACCCTGCGCGGTGATGGAGCCCGGTTTAGGGCTTGTAGAGTTTAGCAAGTTCAGCTTTGCAGCAACCTCTGATGCAAGCCTCACCTCAAACAGCGCAAGAAGTAGAAACACACAAAAACCCTGAAACCCCCAAGACCTGAACCGTCTTAAACCCCTAAATTCTCCCAAAGGCTCCGACGATAACAATGCATCTATCCAGCTCTCTGCGCTCCGGTGTGGAGAAAGTGAATCCACTCCGGGCTAACGTAGCGGGCTTCATAATTCGACTAGTGTTTTGGTGTATATTGTACTACAAGTATAATAAGGAGCCCCCAAAAGAGCAGAGGTAATTGTTAGGGTCCCTCCTTTAAACCTCTCAACCTGCAGCCCGCTGATGTCCCACACGGAAGCCTCAAAGCCCGAAGCCCTAAGTTTCTGCCTTGTCCCTGTCCCTCTTGGAGAAGCTAGCATTTGCTGTCTGAAGGCTGTGTCCACCCCAAGAATTCGAAGAGATCTGGGCTCCCATTGCCATGGCATAGTTGACCTGGGATCGGGTTTAAGGCATAGTTCACTTGAGGTTGGGTCCGTGGATGTAAGGGTGTTGTGCGGGCGTGCCGACAAGAGTGCACCCTAAACCCTATAAACCCTAAACCGAAGCGCCAAACGTAGGAGAAACAAAGCCCTAGACCCTACGCCTGCGCCCCTAAACCCTAGACACTGTATCAAAGCCTAAATCCCTAGACCCTATAAGCCCCTAAGCCCCTAAACCCTAGACCCCGAAACCCGTCCGTCAACCCTAAACTCCGAAACACCGATTTCGAAGCCCTGAATCCTAAATCCGAAACCTTAACGTCCGAGGCGCCGCCGAAATCGCGTCGCTTTTGTAGCCACCTTGGGCGGTCAGAGCCTCGAGACATGTCTCCAGGATTTGGGAACTTATGGAAGCCCGGAAGAAATCTTTGCAAATTTAGACTTTTGGGTTTCGGGCTTTGGATTCGGGTTTCAAGGGTAGGGTTTTGGGTGGCCGAACAGTGAGCCCCCGAAAATCTGGAAGACCAGCCAACAATGCAGCTGACCAAACTCGAAACAAGAAATTTTGAGGCTTTGAGTGAAAAAAACTGTACAATCAAGTCAACTCGCGGAACTCCAGTCATGAAGTCGGGATGCTCAGTCCAACAGCCAAGAACTTACTGTTGTCTCATTCCTCAACGAAAAGTAAGCCCGCACATTCCAAACCCGGCCCACAAACTGCAGAAACCAGAACCCATGGTACTTTCAAGACGGGCGGACTGAGCCGGAGGCGCCGCAAGTTATTAGAGGTACTGGTGTATATGTGCGGCTTGGTACCCTGAACCCAAAACTGCTAATGTAGAGGTGAGAATTACCGCAAAAGATGCCCTTACAGTATTATCGTTCACAGAGGGTAGTTTTCTAAGTTGGGGTCCTTTTATTTTGGGTCCCCCACATGCTACGGCCCCCTTTTCAAAAGGACCATAAAGGGGACCCTAATGTAGAGAACAACCCATGTAGTTCTACTCCATCCGCAAACCTAGTTGTCAAGGCCTCGAAATTGTCCCCAAACCATCTTTGAGTCTCCTTGTTTCTCCCTTCAGTCAACCCGGCTCCGCGACGGATGGTACGGTTTAGGGTTTTGAGTTCAGGTCGTAAAGTTTAGGGAGTCTTGGACTTTGAGTTTAGGGTTTACGGGCCTTACTGACTAGACTAGAGCGGCATTAGACAAGGTCATAGAGAGACTGCCAGGAGAGAAAGTGTAGTTACCCTAAACTCTAAAGCCCCAACTCTCACCCGAAGCCCTACAACGAAAATCTAAACCCATTTTGTGCGGAGAGCGATGACTTGGAGAGTAGCATTCAAGCGGCGACGCAGAAGAGCTTAAGCTACAGAGGTGAAAGGTCCGGAGACAGGAACTCCAGTTCCTCCCGATAGGGGTTCAGGCGAGAGTGTCTATAAGGCCGCGTTGGGTTTACGGTTCCTTGTTGGGTACTTCTCTAGATTAGGATCCCTATTGAAGTCTCAAGAATTATACGGCACCCTTATAAAAGGGAGCCTTTTGCATAGTTTTGACAACCACCCATATCTGACAGACCCACAAACCCTAAGCCCCAGAACCTCAAAAGCTGAAACCCAAACCCCTGAACCGTAAAGCCCTAAACACCGAAGCCCCCCTGAATCCTAAACCCCTGAATGCTAAAGCCCTAAGCACCTGAGCCCCCAAAGAGCCTTGACTATCATCAGCTTGACGTACTGATTGCGCCCTGCGGCGCCAGCGATGCCACGATCGTTTAGCCTGAGCTTCGCCACAAAAGGGGTTGGGTGATTAGGGGCTGTAGGCTATAGGGCTTTGTCGGGGCTTCTATAGGGTTTCTACTAAGGTTTATGTACGGGTTTCTCCTACAGCGCAGAACGACAAAGCTTGAATGGCGAGTGTGTTCTCGGGGTTGAACGGCGGGTGGCTATTCCAAACCACCTAACGATAAATACCTAGCCTACATCAGGTAAAGCATGGTAAAGCACTACATCCCCCCGCTTCCGTTCTCAGAACAGCCTGTTGTCAATGTCCTAAAGAACGATGCTGGCAAATAATCAATTCAATCTATTTGGGTCAAGGGGCCGTCCAACCGTTTCGTTTTGAAATGCCTGGCGCTTGCCTTCAATCTAAAACTTCAGGCTTCCTTCTGAGGAAACAGTGCGACCGACAGGAGAACACACAATAGCAACCATGCCGCTGCCTAACGGTGGGTAGGTTGAACTCACGAATGTGCAGTGTAAATGGAACATGAAAAATCCGCGGGTATTCCCCAGCCATACGGCTATCCCTGTCGAAGTTCCCCCTTGATCTAGTTTGCGTAGTTGCTGAAACTCCCGGGCAGTTGTTCTACAAGGATGCCCAAGCACCTTCGAAGGCACCCCTCATGACTCTCAATGCTAAGTTTTCCGCGGGGTCGAGGCGTGGCGTGAGGCTTCTAGTTCAGGGTCACCTGTCTGGGAGGCGGAGGTGTGGTCTGCTTCCATGCGGCAGCCTTGGGAGTCTCGCAATTGACCATGATATAAGTCTCTTGTTGTGGCTACTGCCATGTCAAGCCTCAAGCCCAAAGCCTCCAGCCGTTACTTCCTGAAGAGAGAGCTTCGCTTCTCGAGACCCGAAGCTTCAGAAGCCGGAACCTCGGCATCCCCTGTGCAAGGCCCCTATCCACTGTTACCAAAAAGCCTTCAGGTTCCGGAATCCCGAAAGGCACACTGCAGATTTCCAAGGCGCTGCGCTGCAATGAGCCCTGCATTGTGTGTGCCATGGCCGCCATCATCCACCTCGTCTGTCGGCCCCTACTTAGTTTACAAATGCGTTCCCAAACGTTCGAAAACTTGGGCTCAGGTACAGTAATCCTAAACCTGAAACGGACCTTAAATGCTCTGTCGTACCAGCCCGAGAACAGCCTCTGCGCTGCAGCAACTACATTCCGACAAGGCCCAACACCCAGGACTACGTCCCCGAAACCTTCACCCTCATCCGCAACCTGAGGAGGCCGATCTTGACTACCGAGACGCTGTTCTAAACAAGGAGCGCCCAGGGTTTAGGGTTTAGGGTTTAGGGTTTAGGGTTTAGGGTTTAGGGTTTAGGGTGGTTCTTACTGTTGGCGTTGGCCCCGACCAAATGCCCACAAATGTCCTGAACCCTAGCCCTCAGCCTAATACAACCCCAAATCCCTAATAAAACCCAAAATCGCGGGTCAAGTCGCCGCAACGCTGACATCCCAAATCTAAAGGGAAGCCTAATAAAGGGGCCTTTAGAATTAGAGTAAGGCTTTGGGGCCCGTTATACCATAATTATGATGAGGAACACCCAAACTAGTGTTGGTAATAATTTTGGCCCCTACATTAATTGAGAGGAGGTTACCAATTAGATTCAGGGCTGATCGGGATCGGGTTCGGGCGAACGCCTTGGACTGAGTAGGCGGTTCATGGTTCTACATAGGCATTGGGATTCTAGGGTTTGGGAAGAGTCTCTAGTCTATAGGGTCTGGATCGACTGGAGGGCCTACGGCGCGGATTCTTTGGTGTGGCAGGCTTCGCTTTAGCAGCGGCGGGTGGACGGCCCTCAGCGCGCGTGACTACTCGACCCTAAACCCCAACAGTTGATGAGATTGAACCCTCAACCCTCAACCCTGTAGCCTGGGCTTCGGGTGGTGGGCCCAGCTTTACTCTACAATGTCGTCCTCTTTTGGGCTACTTGGTTTGTGAAAAGTCCTATGCACACACACAGAGAATGGGAAAGCCAAACAGAAAAACTAGATTGCAGACTATGCATGACTCATATGACTATACTAGAGGTTAGAAGAGCACCTCCTTATAATCCCCGTAAGTTGTGATAGACCCTCCCCAGAAAGCTGGTCTCATACCAATAATGTCCCTGGACCCTAAACTCGAAACCCCAAAAGCGTGTACAGCTTTCCAATTCAGGTCGGGTGGCTGGGTTACCGTTGTAGTCCACGAAATTGAATCCGTGCACATCATCGATGTAACCTGGGATGTCAAGACTCTAAGCACATCACTACAAATACCTTTGGGCCTCGATTTCTCGAATGGGCCTATACATGCCTCTACCACAAACGCCCTGGGCTTTAGGGCCCATTTGCAGCTCTGATCAATTTCGTGAAATAGGGAGCGCAAGCCCTGGAACCACGAAGCAGGTGCCCACAATGGTGTTGGCCTCACGTAGACGAACATGCACTTCTGAGATCTTCTGAGATCTTGAGCGGTCCCGGGGTCGACGAACGACCGGGGTAACTTGCCACTCTTGGTCTCCCCACTGGACTTCGATAGCGGCAAATCATTCGCAGGACTGGCTGAGCGAAGACACAAGCATCCCCCAAGCCTCTGCAGACAGAAGGGGCCGTGGCCGGCCTATGCTTGAATTGACATGATGGCCTCGAGCCCAAAAATCACACCTCTCCCCTGAGAGTCGCGGCCCCGCTTCCTGCTCTCTCGTCGAGCTCGTGTCACGAGCTGCATAACTCCCTACAGGGACCCCCAACTTGGTTGGCCTCTCTGAAAATCAGTCTTGAAGCTGAACGCCTGTAATGCCACCAACTCGAAGCGGTTGGCCAGACCTGAAACCCGTCCTGAAACAGACGCAACCTCGACCCCTAAACCACCGAAGACACCAACCTTCCAGATCGCAGCACCCCGAGACCTGGAAATCGAGACGAGGCCGAAGGGCCGTTGCCATCGTCGTCGCGGCCGTTTCCAGGAATCTCCCCGCGATTTGTCCAGACTCGACCTGCTTGGGGTTCAGGGTTCCGGCTCGAAAAAACTCAATATGTGATGGGTGGCTCTGAGTAAGGAATTCTTTCGGGGGTTTGTAGGGTTGAATGTTGAGGCCACGACCGAAACTATTATTGCCAGTCTTGCTATCCGTGCCTGAACAGAACGAGACGGGGAGGGGGGGAAGGGGAGCGGACCGGTGAACCGGGATGCTACACCGGGATCCTGTGTCGGGTCTAGTGCTTAGAGATCAGTCTTTCGGGGTCTAGGGTTTAGGGTTCAGGGTTTAGGGCTCGGGCTTTAGGGTCTAGTGCTTAGAGCTCGGTCTTTAGGAGTCTAGGGTTTTGGGTTTAGGGGTTTGGATTCCTGGTTCAGGGTTGAGGGGTTTGGGTGCAGTGCTGGGAGTTCAAGGAGAAATGCAACAACGGGGCAAGCAGAAAGGGCGCTTCAAGTCTCGGCCATGAATCCCCAAACCCCAATCCCACACCCTAATTACACCCTGAGTCAGAAACCCCCCACCCCAAGTTCCTCCGCCCGAAACCCAGACTACCCCAACACCCCAACACGAACACCAAACTCAAAATCCTAAAGGCCCAAACCCAAAAGCCGCAACCCAAATCAAATCCCAAACCCTAAACCCCAAATCCTAGCTCAAAGCCCCAAACCCAAAGCCTGAATCCTAACCAGGATCGCAACTCTCAACCCCAAGCCCTTCAAACCCTTTCAAAACCTTACCGACAACTTGGATGAATAGCGCGCATGGTTGTGCACTGCTGTTGGAGATCCTGTACACATCCTTGGGGGTCCTGGGTTTTGCACACAAGAGGCCTTCTATCAGACTTGGTTTCGATACTGTAAGGAGGTTATGGCGATAATATTACAAATCGTTCCGATCCCGATTTTATTTCCTTGGCTCCAGGGGGGGTACTAGTAGTAGCTATTTCAAACAGGCCAAATGCTGGATGCCTTGGAGATCCTCGTGGCCGAATGTCAGCCCAGTGTCAATGAGTGCCACAACGACCTGTCAAACTGACTTGGCATTTATGCAATGCTTATGGCTCAAGGCTTAGAGCCTTGATTTAGCGGCTTAGATCTTGGCATTCTAGGCTTAGGCTTCAGGCTTCGGGGTCTGGTTCTACGGTTTAATGTTCAAGACAAGGAAGCAAGCAAATCAACGAACTGATGTGTCTCGTCGAAATATCTACATACCAGTTCATATATACTGATCAGAGGTAGCCCGACGAACGACAAGAAAGACATAGTTGCCCAGTCCATAAGCCAAACAAAGCTAAACACTTGGTTCAAAAAGTTTGCTCTACACTCCCAAAAGTTCAAGCTCTTGGTGTGAAAAGCGGGTATCTTGAACCCTAAACCCTGAGCTGAAACCCTAAACTAGTCGTTAAAAATGGCTACATACTACATACCCGACAGGTGGAAGGTCAAACTACTCAGCTACTCAGAAGAGATCGCACAGCCCAGGACGAAACCAAGCGGGGGTTAACTAGGGTCACCCCCTACAGGGAAAGCCTTGAACACCCAGAGCATGACGATCCGGGGTTTAGGGTTTAGAGTGCAGTTATCTCTTTCTGTCTTTGGCGGTCCAGGGTGCTTTTTTCCACTGCTTGCCTCAAAGACTCAAAAAGAAATATTCCAAAAAGCACAGGAGCCCTCGATCCACACGAGCTTCATCGTGTCGTTTGAGGCTTCAGTAGATGGCACTGGGTTTCGGGATTGTTGATGTTAAAATAACGGAGCCTATGGGAACTATAGGGGGTCACTATCGCCAGTGACTAGTTACTCAGGCCCCTCTATCAGGTCTTGCATGTGGGTTCCGAATGCAGCGCCGCATGACCAACAGTGCAACTGGTGTGTAAATAACTCATGGCTGAAAAATCACCGCACGCCACCTCTGTCGGGCTTGTCGTCAGGGCCTGCCAAGGAGGCCCCACTCAACACCAAAGGCTACGACCCCGAATCCAGAACCAAAAAAACAAGAATGCATGCAAACGGCCCGCAATGCCCCTTTGACCCCAGAAACGAGGAAACAGCCACACTTCGGAGAACCGTGAAACCTGGCGTCTGCACTTGCTTGCACTGGTTGCTGTGTGCTTTAAGGCGCCATTGAGTGTACCGGGAAGACATAGGTAGGACCCTTACACCCAGAAAGTGATGACGCGATGGAAGGTTTCCTGTCATTACATTAATGGGTGGGTGATCTGAGTTCTCCAGTGACGTCTTAAGAATAGAGTACGAATAAGAGAAGCCTTTCTCGTAAGCTGCCGTCTCCAAAAGTACACAGCAAATTGCAGGGACCTCTGGGGGGAACCTCGTAGGGATTTACGCGAATCTTCTGGAAGCTTAGCAGCAGCATATTCCTTGAGGAGCCATTCTGAGCCAGTCGAACTACCAAACATGGAGGCCCACATTTGCAGGCCCATTTTGTGTCTTACTGGCGGGCCTGAAGCCTAAACCCTGAACCCTAGCCCAAACCGTGGCCACAGCGGGTTTCAGAAAATAGGGAACCCTAATAAAGTACCCTGAATAGTAGGATCCTTATATAAGGACCCCCAAATAAGGTACCCCCTATTTTCGGAAACCCCTATATAGCGAATTGAGCAAATCTTGACGGATCCTTGGTCGAAGAGCCCAAAGCCATCTAACTCTACATAACCCACAGTTATTATAAACCCTATAAGACCCTTTTGACTGTACACCTATAACCCTAAACCCGCAAACCTGAACGGAAAGCTCCAAGGAACACTAAGTCACAAAGCATCACAAAGCCCTGAAAGTAAGGACCTGAGGAGTTTACCATGCCAGGAACAATGGATTCCTGAATTCCTGATCAGACTTCTCGCAACACCTCAGACCCGATAGCTGCCTACAGAGTGCGGGGGTCTGGGGTTTAGGGTTAAGGGCTCAGCCGAAATAACAACTACCTTTTCTTAAGTCGACTCGACCGTTGCCAGCCTCTAGCTGCTGCCAGGCACCTGCTACCAAGGCTCTCCCAACAGTACGTTGTATCTGTTGGCTCAGGTTTAGGATTTTGGGTTTAGGTTTCAGCTATTTGGGATCTGAGGTTACCTCTTGCTGCTCATTGCTGAGCCTTTGGGATCCCCGCGGATATGTCCACGACACTCCAAGTGTGATGTTTACGGTTGCGTTCGAAACGCAAAGCCCTAAAGCTCAGCAAAGTACAGTGAGCCCTTACAGAAGACATTAGAAAACCGTGCATGAGTGAACCTCCAGTCACTGACGCGGTCATGGTAGAATTCCCTTCCCCATTGAGAGCGTGTGGCGTTCTTTGAAACAGAATCTGTCCGGGCCACTCAGCCCCTAAGTTCATAAAGCCAAAACCAAACGAAACTCCTGAAACAGTCAAACCCTGAAAATATCTAAATCCCCAGACCCCTAAACTCGAGCTGACAAAACCAAGTGCCGCGCACCGGTTACATGGCCCCCAAAAATGCACACATCACCAAGACCGAAAAACTGACGGAAGGTTTAGGGGTTAGGGTACAGAGCCTCTTAACGAAACCACAGGTCCCAAATCCTACACCCCAAATCGTTTCAAAGAAGCCGAGACCAACAATCAACACCGCAGAAACCACCGCCTCTCCCTAAGCCTGAAGCCCTACTCCCCAAACCAGACCGCTGCCCCCAGAACCCCCTAAACCCTAAACCCTAAACCCTAAACCCTAAAACCCCCAACCCAAAGGCCCCAAGGATCCAAATACCTCCCAGCACTCACCTACAAGCCCGAGTGCCCTATGAGCCCCTTTCATCCCATAGAGTCGATGCCAAAAACCCTGAACCATAAACCCCGAACACTAAACCCTAAACCCTAAACCCGGAACCCTCAACACTAAGCCCTGAACCGGAAGCCCTAAACCCTAAACCCTGAACCCTAAACCCTAAACCCTGAACCCTGAACCCTAAACCCTAAACCCTGAACCCCAAACCCTGAAACCCAAACCCTGAACCCCAAACCACAACCCCTCTTTGTCAGGCCTTCGAAGTTGCAGCGCTGCGTACCATACTGCCTTCCAAAGAGCTAGGACTCTCCGAACCGGCTTAAGGCTAGGGTTTCGGGCTTAGGGTTTAGGGTTTCGCGTTTAGGGTTAAGGGTTTAGGGTTTTCGGGTTCGTTTTTTGAGATTTAGGGATTACGCCTTAGAGTGAGGGGACGGCTTAGGGTTTCAAGACTGGCATCCACACTTCTAAGTCAAAAAGCCTCTGGACAAGGGAACCAAGCAAACTGTAAAGTAGTTCAAGGTCCCCATAAAGCCAGAATGGCAAACCCCTTTTGTAGGAGCCCTGGTTGCTAAGGAACTACTCAGCTTCCAAACCGTCCGTGAGTTTTCCGATTGCCAGATGCTCCATGGAGCTCGAGAAGTTTTCGAAACATTGAAGACTGATGACGTAGCATGAATTTGAAGCTGCGGTCTAGTATAACTCTATGGCTCTATGACGATTACAGGGGGAATAGGCGGGCCGTTGCATGTCATGGTTTACGCGCTGGACAGGGATGCGGCTTGGGGTCTGGAGTTGCATCGCGGCTACTATAGGGGCCTTAACAATCAGAATAGGGTCTGGGCTAATTATAATGAGGAACACTAAGAATAGTATTGGTAATTACTTAGGCTTCTACATTAGGGTCCAAGTTCCGGGAATTCGAGGGTTTAGGGATGATGGGAGGCTTCGGAACTTGAGTGCGTGGCCCAGGGGGGAAAGCCTCTGAGAACTATCCGTAAACATAATTCCTGTTAAACACTTAACCCTAAACCCTATTAAGCCCAACAAAGGAAAGCCTAAACCCTTAACCGGAAACTCCAAAGACCTACCTAAAATATCACAGCACGGAAATCTAGCAAAGACTCGATCGGATCATGATAATTATGCCCAAAGTAAGCCCAAACATGAACACGCTAGCTTACACCTCTAAGTGTTGTTTGTTGTCCGCTATTTTGGACACCCTGAACACCAATGCGCACTATTAAGGACCATAACCCAGACCGCGAGGAGGATCTAGAAAGTAGAAGCCCTAATTTGGGAACCCATACCACACACAGGGCCCTTTATAGGACCCCCCTTAAGGGATCTACTTTGT